>JAODAL010036152.1:0-42047 GCA_025379985.1 Phyllomedusa bahiana
CAAGCAAAAAGGGGCAGAATTTTGCCCAATCCGTGGCCATTAAAAACCCCCAAGTTTATTGCAAAATATTAAAAATTGTATGCAGCATAAAGCAAAGAAGAGGATCCGGCACGTTTTTTCGGGGGATTACCCCTTCATCATGGCCGGTAGTATCACTGCCTCTGTGATGGCTCCGCCCACTTACCACCCACTTTGCCGGCAGGCTGTAGTATCACTGCCCCTCTGATGGCTCCGCCCACTCCCCTCCCCCTTGCTTAGGTGTAGTATCTCGTCCCACCCGGGGGCGTATATCGCTGCCCCTCTGAGGCTCCCCCACTCCCCCACCCCCCCTTTGGGGGGCCCCCGGGGGCCCCCCTGTGATGGCTCCGCCCACTCCCCTCCCCCTTGCGAGGAGGCTGTAGTATCGCTGCCCCTGTGATGGCTCCGCCCACTCCCCTCCCCCTTGCCGGCATGCTGTAGTATCGCTGCCCCTGTGATGGCTCCGCCCACTCCCCTCCCCCTTGCCGGCATGCTGTAACACTGCAGTTTGGTCTCTGCAGGGAACCGGATCGTGATGGGGAAGAACCACGGCTTCCGCTTCAATCACCCGGAGCAGGCGCGGCTGGAGCGGGAGAAGAGCAGCGCCGCCGCCGAGACCCAGCCCGAACCTGTGGACTGGAACTTTGCCCAGCGGGAGCTGCTGGAGAAGCAGGGCATCGACATCAAGGGGGGGGGGCCCCCGGGGGGGGGGGGGCCCGGAGGGGTGGGGGGGCCACAGGGGGGGTTGGGGGGGGGGGGGGGTGGGGGTCAGCGGGGGCCCCCGCGGGCGGGTTGGGGGTCAGCGGGCGGGCCCCGTGGGCGAGGCTTTGGGGGTGTCATTAGGGGGCCCCGCAGGCGAGGCTTTGGGGGGGGGGGGGGTTTGCAGGGGGCCCCGCGGGCAAGGCTTTGCGGGGTAGCGGGGCCCCTTTATGGTTCTGTTCCTCTCTAACTGCAGGGCCTGAATTTCCCTATAAAGTAAAGGAGAAGGGACCGACCCTGGAGCAGCAGAGACTGGTGAGTCCCCCCCCTGTGGGGCATACTGGACCTGCCCTTTTGCCCCCTTTCCCCCCCTCCTGCCCTTTCACCTTGCCCCCTTTCCCCCCTCTCTCTCCTGCAGCCTTCTCCCCTTTTCCTCCTTCTCCCCTGCTCCTTCCCCCCCTTTTCCCCCCTCTCTCGCCTCACCTTCCCCCCCTTTCCGTCGTGCAGCCTTGCCCTCTTTCCGTCGTGCAGCCTTGCCCCCTTTCCGTCGTGCAGCCTTGCCCCCTTTTCCGCGTGCACCCTTTGCCCCCTTTCCGGTGCAGCCTTGCCCCCTTTCCCGTCGTGAGCCTTCCCCCTTTCCGTCGTGCACCTTCCCCCTTTTCCGTCTGCACTTGCCCCCTTTTCGGCAGCCTTCCCCCTTTAATCTGCAGCCTTGCCCCTTTAAAAAAAAAAAAAATCGGCACCTTCCCCCCCTTTCCGTCGTGCAGCCTTGCCCCCTTTCCGTCGTGCAGCCTTGCCTCCTTTCCTCTCCTGCAGCCTTGCCCCCTTTCCGCCCCTCCTCCTGCAGCCTGGACCCCCTTTCCGCCCTCTCGTCCCCTTTCCCCCCTTCTCGCCCGGGGTTTTGCCCCTTTTTACCCCCTCCCCTTTTTGCAGTACGGGGATTCAGACAGCGGTGACGACTCCGACAAGCGCTCCTGTGAGGAAAGCTGGCGCCTAATCTCCTCTCTGCGGGAGAAGGTGCCGCCGGGCCGCGTGCAGAGCATTGTGCGCCGCGGTGGCCTCCCGAGCAGCGGCAAGCGACGGGAACCCGTCAAAGTCTACCAGATCCCCCAGCGGCGGCGGCTGGGCAAGGACCCGCGATGGCTGACGCTGGCGGATCTGAAGATGCAGGCGGTGAAGGAGATCTGCTACGAGGTGGCCCTGAACGACTTCAACACGCAAGCGGAGATCGGGCCAGGGGTCTGTACAAATGAAGGGCGTGCCCACCTACGGCAAGGGGGACCCAACGAAAAGGGGTGGGGGGAAGGCGGGGCACGCGACTCGGGGACCCGGGGGGTGGGCGGGGAGACCGGGGGCAAAGGGGGCGTCCAGGACCTGAAGGCGCACATCGACAAACTGACCGACATCCTGCAGGAGGTGAAGCTGCAGAACAAAATGAAGGGAAGGGGATCCGGGGCCCGAGAGACCGCATATGAAAAAGGACGGGTCATGCCCGTGTCCATAGACCCGGGGGGGCCGCAGATGGGACACAGGGGTGGCCACAACACCGACTGGGTGGGATGTGGGAGGTGTATGTAGGTGACTCTCTCTGGTTGGGATGTAGTAGGTGGATGTAGGTGCCCTCCCCGATGGGATGTTAGGTGTAGGGTAGGTGACCCTCCCTGGTTGGGTGTAGAGGGTATTAGGTGACCTGCCCTGGGTGGTGTAGTAGGTTATGTAGGTGACCCTCCCTTTTGGGGTGTAGTAGGGGTATGAGGTGACCCTCCCTGTTTGGGGGTAGTAGGTGTATGATGACCCCCCCTGGTTTGGGGTTTAGTAGGTGTATGTAGGTGCCCCTCCCTGGTGGGGATGTAGTAGGTGTATTTCGGTGACCCCGCCCGGGTTGGGATGTAGTAGGTGTATGTAGGTGACCCTGCCCTGGATGGGATGTAGTAGGTGTATGTAGGTGACCCCGCCCTGGTTGGGATGTAGTAGGTGTATGTAGGTGACCCTCCCTGGGGGGATGTAGTAGGTAGATGTAGGTGACCCTGCGGGGTGGGATGTAGTAGGTGTATGTAGGTGACCCTGCCCTGGATGGGATGTAGTAGGTGTATGTAGGTGACCCTGCCCTGGATGGGATGTAGTAGGTGTATGTAGGTGACCCTGCCCTGGATGGGATGTAGTAGGTGTATGTAGGTGACCCTGCCCTGGGTGGGATGTAGTAGGTGTATGTAGGTGACCCTGCCCTGGGTGGGATGTAGTAGGTGTATGTAGGTGACCCCTCCCTGGTTGGGATGTAGTAGGTGTATGTAGGTGACCCTCCCTGGATGGGATGTAGTAGGTGTATGTAGGTGACCCTCCCTGGTTGGGATGTAGTAGGTGTATGTAGGTGACCCCGCCCTGGGTGGGTTGGAGTAGGTGTATGTAGGTGACCCTCCCTGGATGGGATGTAGTAGGTGTATGTAGGTGACCCCTCCCTGGTTGGGATGTAGTAGGTGTATGTAGGTGACCCCTCCCTGGTTGGGATGTAGTAGGTGGATGTAGGTGACCCTCCCTGGATGGGATGTAGTAGGTGTATGTAGGTGACCCCTCCCTGGTTGGGATGTAGTAGGTGTATGTAGGTGACCCCTCCCTGGTTGGGATGTAGTGTGTATGTAGGTGACCCTGCCCTGGTTGGGATGTAGTAGGTGTATGTAGGTGACCCTGCCCTGGGTGGGATGTAGTAGGTGTATGTAGGTGACCCCTCCCTGGTTGGGATGTATTAGGTGTATGTAGGTGACCCCCTCCTGGTTCGGGTGCTTGTAGGTGACCCTCTCCGTAACCCCTGCCTCTTGTTCTGCCCCCCAGGATGACGTTGCTGATGATTTTTCGGATGACCCGTCTTTCGCCTGGTGCTCCATTGATGATGAAGCGGAGCCCGGGGGCCCGGCTGAGGGTTCTCCAGACCATTCTCCGAAGGGCCAGCGGGTGTCGCAGCTGATGGAGGGCGACTCCTCGTTTCGACGGGGGAGGATGCGTTGGTTAAAACAAGAACAAACTCGTATTCAGAACCTTCAGCAGCAGCAGATAAACCGCTGCCTGCGCCGCCCTCCGGGCACCGGGAAGTTCATCCCCCCTCTGGACTGCAAGCTACGCTTCCCCTTCAAGAGCAACCCCCAGCACCGTTTCTCTTGGGCCCCAGGGGCCACCTACGTGGTAGAAGAGGTGACCAATCCTTGGTCAGATGACAGACGGAGTGGCGGCGAGGAGGACGGCAGTGGCGAAGGTCGGAACAGTCGGCGGCAGCAGCAGGAGGAGGACACCGAGAACCATCACAGGCAAAGGAGGAACTCCCTGGACGGCGGCTCCAACCGTGGCCGCCGCCCCAACAATCGCCACAGTCGCCAGAACGGCGAAAACTATCCACAGCCGCGCAGGAGATCACAAGGTCGTGAGGGAGACGGAGGATCCCAGGCCACCAAACGTCACCCCTCGTCCCCACAGGAGCGCCCCTACAAGTACCACCCCTACACCGCGCCCCCACGGATGCGTCGGCAGAACTCCGCCCCTGACCTGTGTGACCGAGAGACCCCGTATAAAAGAAGAGAGAGATTTTAGATGTCGAGCGGGGGAGGCGGCGGGGGGATCGAAAAAGTGGGGGGAAAAAGGAAGGTTAGCTCCCGGAGAGCAGCTGAGCCCCCGGGACTTTAGGACTGCTCCCCTGAGGAGCAGCTGAGCCCCCGGGACTTTAGGACTGCTCCCCTGAGGAGCAGCTGAGCCCCCGGGACTTCAGGACTGCTCCCCTGAGGAGCAGCTGAGCCCCTGGGACTTCAGGACTGCTCCCCTGAGGAGCAGCTGAGCCCCCGGGGACTTTAGGACTGCCCCCTGAGGAGCAGTGACCCCCCGGGACTTGGGACTGCCCCCCTGGGAGCGCGGGGGGTTTTGGCCCCCGGGGCCGGGGGATTTGGGGACTCTCCCCTGAGGAGCATTGACCCCCCGGGATTTCAGGATGCTCCCCTGGGGAGCAGCTGAGCCCCTGGGACTTCAGGACTGCTCCCCTGAGGAGCAGCTGAGCCCCCGGGACTTCAGGACTGCTGCCCTGAGGAGCAGCTGAGCCCCCGGGACTTCAGGACTGCTGCCAGGAGGAGCAGCTGAGCCCTCGGGACTTCAGGACTGATTTTATTTTATGGTTTTTCTTTTTTGGATTTTTTTTTTTGTTGACTTTTTTTTTGTGTGTCTGAGAAGGAAATCGCTGCTACGAGGAGAACACTATGGGCGCGTCCTGCCCCCCCATCCACACAATCACTGTCAGCGGCAGGACGGCCCATGATAATACTGTGTGTGCAGGTGTCTATAGGTGACAGGTATCTGTATATAGGGTGGGTGTATATGTGTACACGGAGGGATGTATCTATATATCTAGCCTCGCACTGTTACATGAAGTTTTCCCGCAGTTTCGGTTGTAGACGTTCATCACGGTCGCACTGATAACGGCGGGACACTGGATGCCAGGAGTCAGGGAGGCGGAGCTTCACCCCCCCGGACTCCACGTCCAGTGTCCCGCCCAGCACTACCCCCGGAAGCTGAGGCTACAACACTAGTAATGAAGTCTCTAGAGCCCCTTTCCCAGAAAAACCTTGTTTCCCGATTTTTGGCACTGACCTGCACTGCCCGCTTTATATCATCCTATTTATCTTGTGTGTCTTGGGGGTGAGAAGTGTGTAAACGAAGCCGCGGGTGAAACTACACGGCGTTAACCCGTACATTATATAGATGGACTGTAATAAACTGCCCAACGCTGCACTGCCCTGTGTCTACTCTCTGTCTCATCAATTACAAATCGAAGCTTGTGTATTGGTCATCTGTCCCATGATTAACCTCCTCCTGTCAATGGCAAGGTTAAAGTTGCCACCTTTATGTTATTATTCATCGGGTCCCATGATTTACTCCTCCTGTCGCTGTGCATACATGTGGTGGAAAATGGTTGACACAGTTCATGTATTCTTCATCTGTCCCTATGATGACTCTTCCTGCCACTGCACTGGTGAAAGTTGCCACATTTATGTATTCTTCATCTGTCCCCATGATGCCTCTCCTGTCGCTGTGCACTGGTGAAGGTTGCCAAGTTCATGTATTCTTCATCTGCCCCCATGACGACTCCTGTCGCTGTGCACTGGTGAAGATTGCTGTGGGTTGTTATACAGCTTCAGGCTCCACTTCGATAGTTCATGTCGGGGTGGTTCTACAGCTTCAAGCTCCCACTTCCTGCTTAGGTATGTCTATAGCAGTGATTGACATCAGCTCTGCTATTCCGATCTAGAGGCCTGAGGTGCTAGGAGGTTTGGTAAGACTCGTAGTCGGATACAAGGCTAAGAGAGCCTCATAAGGACTTATTAACTTAGAGCTGAGACTCAGCAGGGAGTAACTCACCATGGTGGAACTTAGTAACAACAGCTTTTAGCAATCAGATAAGAGAGAGAGCAGGGAGCAGTGACCGGTAACGAAGATAAACCTGTGGAGACTAGCATTATATAAAGTCTGGATCGAAGCAACAATCAAAACCAACAATGTATTTGGTAATAGTTTTCACTATACCTTTCCCTACATCTTAATTGCATTAACATTGTGTAATAAAAACCCTTTTTAAGCTGTATGAAGTATAGTGTTAAAGTGGAACAGTTAAAAAAGTTTCTCGGTCCAATTAGAATACCTCAGAAATTTTGTGAGTTCGGGTTTTAAGTTCTATTTGAAACTTGAAACACCACGTTTAAAGTCAATGGTGAGAGATGTTATGGTTAAAATTTTTATACCTGTTACAGGTCGGGATGAAGCTGGAATTACCATCCATATCTGTAAATGGATACGTCTGGAACAAAGTAGTGAAGAGGACAATTTGGCTCCAAGGAGTCAATAAGAAAAAAAACATCGAGAGGCCTAAATACTCATTCCCTATATCCATGTATATGTGAGTTATGTGAGCCTGCAATGTCGCCAATAAAGCTTCTGGGTGTGGGAAAGATGCAGCCAGCAATACCCAACTCCCTAACTATTGCTGTCTACGGAGAGGAAAATGCTAAGAGCAGTCTGTACAGTGCAGAGTGAGCTGTAAATGGTGTTCACAAGGCAATACAGTGAATATATATAGCGCTAATGGTCATGTGATTTTAGAAAGCCAATGGGTGCCCTACACCCAGCGGATGGCCGTTTTTGACACTCATCTGAGCTTGCATGATGGAATGGCCACCAAATGTGCAGAAAGGGGATTGTATGGCTCCAAAAGTGTAGAAAGGTGATTGGTTGGCCGCCAAAAGTGCAGAAAAGCGAGATTGTGGGGCACGATGGACGCCAAAAAAGTGCAGATAAGGCGAGTGGATGGCCGCCAAAAGGCCAGAGAAAGGCGAGTGGATGGCCGCCAAAAGTGCAGAAAGGTGATTGGATGGCCGCCAAAATGTTCAGTACGGTTCGAGTTCTAAAAATTCGAGAAGTTCTACTAGAACGTAACTTCTAGAACAGTTCGATCAACACTAATGAAATCCATTAATAACTGCCCCAGCGAGCATCCAGGACAGGCCCGAGGTCATGAAATAATTGGGAACAAAAGTTTTGCCGCTTTTGGATTTAAGTAACCGAAAATTACATGTAAAATTTTACCTATCCTTCTAATCTGGTAGCACGATACACGTGAGAAGCCAATTTGGAGGTGGTTGGTGAAGCACTTGTCAGTTTAAGGCTACATCTCCATGTAGGTGTTTGGCATAGGTGGGTGATGAGATCAAGGCCTGCAACTCTAGTCAAAGTACCAGTGCTTACATGGTACAGCTAAAAAAAACGACATAGTGGTAGAGCGGGTGCAATGTGTTCTTACAGATTCTCCAAAATAAAGCCTTGCCAAGGAATAACCCCCTGAAATTGTGTACGTAATTCATCCAGCGATGACGTTCAGGCCTTGAAATAACATCAAAATCTCTACAGCCCCAGGTTCTCACAAGGTAAGAAATTATGGAGCTTCTGCCAAGAAAGTGCAGCTTCTTTTACTCTCCGTCATTGTGGATCCCGAAAGAACGTGACGACCTAAATCTCGTGACTGATGAGATTAGTGCAAGAACCTCTGGCCAACAGTTTGGAAGTGTCTGGACGGTGAGGCAACAAGGAAGAATCGTTAAGTACGGTTCCTGACCAGAGAGAACCTGTAAAACTTCCAATCTAGTTTTGTTAATTTGGTGCAGAAGATATGTTTAGAAGGAGGTGCACAGAGTAATGAAGAAGGCAAAGGACAGGTCGAGGAAGAGCAAAGAGTCAAGGAGAAGGTGGAGGACAAGTCGAAGAAGAGGAAGAGCAAAGAGTCAAGGAGAAGGGGAAGGACAGGTCGAGGAAGAGCAAAGAGTCAAGGAGAAGGGGGAGGACAGGTCCAAGAAGAGGAAGAGCAAAGAGGCAAGGAGAAGGTGGAGGACAGGGCGAAGAAGAGGAAGAGCAAAGAGTCAGAGAAGGCGGAGGACAGGGCGAAGAAGAGCAAAGAGGCAAGGAGAAGGCGGAGGACAGGGCGAAGAAGAGGAAGAGCAAAGAGAAGGCGGAGGACAGAGCGAAGAAGAGGAAGAGCAAAGAGAAGGCGGAGGACAGGGCGAAGAAGAGGAAGAGCAAAGAGAAGGCGGAGGACAGGGCGAAGAAGAGGAAGAGCAAAGAGGCAAGGAGAAGGTGGAGGACAGGGCGAAGAAGAGGAAGAGCAAAGAGTCAGAGAAGGCGGAGGACAGGGCGAAGAAGAGAACGAGCAAAGAGTCAGATGAAGCGGAGCGTAGCAGGGCATAAGAAGAGGAGAGCAAAAAAGTCAAGGAGAAGGCGGAGGACAGGGCGAGGAAGAGCAAAGAGTCAAGGAGAAGGCGGAGGACAGGCCAAAGAAGAGCAAAGAGTCAAGGAGAAGGCGGAGGACAGGGCAAAGAAGAGCAAAGAGTCGAGGAGAAGGGGGAGGACAGGTCGAGGAAGAGCAGAGTCAAAGAGAAGGCGGAGGACAGGTCCAAGAAGAGGAAGAGCAAAGAGTCAAGGAGAAGGCGAGAGAGGGATCAGGTCGCCGATGAAGAGCAAGTTGTCTAAGGAGGTGGAAAGGCGAGAAAGGTACAGGTCCAAGAAGAGGAAGAGCAAAGAGTCAAGGAGAAGGCGGAGGACAGGTCCAAGAAGAGGAAGAGCAAAGAGTCAAGGAGAAGGCGGAGGAGAGGGCAAAGAAGAGCAAAGAGTCAAGGAGAAGGCGGAGGAGAGGGCAAAGAAGAGCAAAGAGTCAAGGAGAAGGCGGAGGACAGGGCAAAGAAGAGGAAGAGCAAAGAGTCAAGGAGAGAAGGTGGAGGAGAGGGCAAAGAAGAGCAAAGAGTCAAGGAGAGGTGGAGGTCATGAGGGCAAAGAAGAGCAAGAGTCCAAGGAGAAGGCGGGGAGGAGAGGGCGGAAGAAGAGCACAAGAGTCAAGGAGATGCGGGGAGCGGAGGACGAGAAGAAGAGCAAAGAGTCAAGGAGAAGGCGGAGGAGAGGGCGAAGAAGAGCGAAGAGCAAAGAGTCAAGGAGAAGGCGGAGGAGAGGGCGAAGAAGAGCAAAGAGTCAAGGAGAAGGCGGAGGAGAGGGCGAAGAAGAGCAAAGAGTCAAGGAGAAGGCGGAGGAGAGGGCGAAGAAGAGCAAAGAGTCAAGGAGAAGGCGGAGGAGAGGGCGAAGAAGAGAAAACAGAGTCAAGGAGAAGGCGGAGGACAGGGCGAAGAAGAGCAAAGAGTCAAGGCGAGAGCGATGAGGAACGTAGGGCGGAATAGAAGACGCAAAGAGTAAGGAGAAGAGGAGGACGAAGTCGAGGGCGTAAAAGAAGAGCAAAGAGTCAAGGAGAAGGCGGAGGACAGGTCGCGAATGAGAACAGAGTAACGGAGAAGGCGAAGGACTGGTCAAGGAGGAGGAGCACAGAGTAACGGAGAAGGTCAGACGAATGGTCTAGGCGGAGGAACGCAGTGTAATGGAGCTGAATCTTCCAGGAAAGATATTTTGAGCAGTTGAAAAAGAGGACTTCTAAGATCTAATACGATGGTTACGTTTCGGGAAGGAAAAGGACGTATGGCTCAAATTTTTGACTGCTCGAAGGAACCTTTTAATAACAGGTTCATTAGAGACTGCAACTGGGTTGACTCGATCCGTCGATTTTGTAGATAAGACGCCTCAGCGCCCGGTCATTGGATATATTACGGGCAAAGTAGGGGTAGAAGTCAAATTCCCTTGGCACCATTGAGGAAAGAGCTTCTCCTTTCTGCCATTGGCCTTCATGGTGGAAGGCCTTCTAGAGGAGATTTTCTAATGAAATAATGGCTTGGATCCTCTAGTCTCCACAGCGATTTTGAATTGATACCTGGGTGGAGGATCCTGGTCTGACTGAACAAGTTCTGTCCTAAAGTAGTTTCCACCTTTCCCCCTCTAAGGATCTAGGGCGGCCTTTGCAGCAAAAGGAAATTCTCAAGATCGCTGCTCCTCCAAAATCTTCCTGAAAAGGAGCTGTTTTCCAAAGAGTGAAGAAACAGAAAGATTTGCCTCATAAAGGGCAGGGGATGATCTAGTGTCAAAGGTCCTGATTCTCCGAGCACTGGAGTATTCATGGTCGCTAGTTGAGGACACCCTCTAATGCAGTGTTTCTCAACTCCAGTCCTCAAGACCCATCAACAGGTCATGTTTTCTGGCTTTCCGTAGCATTGCACAAGTGATATCATTATGTTGCACAGGTGATATAATTATTGTCAGTGCATTCTGTGGGAGATTCTGAAAACATGACCTGGTGGAGGGTCCTGAGGATGGAGTTGAGAAACATGACTGCTTAATGTGTGGTGGAGGGTTGTCACTTTCTTCCGATCCATGAGCTTTGTGCATTTCTTTGAGGCCTCTTGGAACCTTCTTGCTTCTTTATGTAGGGTCACGGAAATGTACTGGAACCTTTCTTTGTCGGCCATGAGTTCCAGCCAGACTGAGAAGAGAGTTTAAGGAGTCCCGTGGTCTTCACCCATACTTATACAAGGGAACTGGACTTCAGTGCAAGGAACTGCTATGTCGTTACCTTGTTGTGGTCACTTGAAGCGATGGCTGCCCTCCAGGTGTATTACAGAAGGGTCAGAAAGACAAAGTCACAATAGGAAGATCAATGCAGGCGGTGTACCATCAAAGACAGATCAAAGGCATAAGGTCGGCAGAAACAATGTGTGGTCATAAACGGGTCAGGGGGAGGTGGCGTCCAACCATAAACGGGTCCCAAACAGGCGGTCAGGGCAGGTGCTGTACAATCGTAAAAGGTTCAGGGCAGGCAGCGCACAAACTTGGGACAGGCACAATTCAAATATAAAAGGTCCAGGCACAGGCGAAGGTCCATACTGGAAGTTGAGTTCAATAACGCTTGCTAATAAAAGTTGCCGGTATCTGGGGTGGATATTCTGACAAACGAGGATTTGTAACTTTTTTTTTTCAAATTCAAAAAGCTTTATTCAATAATCAACAGCCACGAATTTACACCCCATTTGACATCAATAAACATAGCTAAGGGCATGTTCCTTCCACATATCACATACCGCAGTATGGGAATACATCAGTTCGACAATTACCGTAGTGCCGGAAAGCCAAGATTAATCAAAAGTATCTACAGTAACGCTAGTACATATGTATGGTCGAATGGAATGTTTTGTAGCGGGGAAAGGAGCGCTCCACTCAGGCAATCGGCTTCATATCTCTAGCGAGGTCAGGTGGAGATAAGAATTAGTAGAGCACCTGTGAACCAGAGAAAACATTCTCTTTAAACGGTTCTAGCTGAGTAAAAGATAGGCTAGTAGTCCCCCTGGCGCGAGAGAATTCCAAGAAACCAATTCACCATAAATGAGCTGAATCCAAATGAGCATGTCATCAAAATGTCAAGTTACAAAGTTTAACTGAAAACTGTCCTCACTAAAGAGGTAGATGCCAAGTCAGGTCATTAGCCACAGATCGCAGCCGTTGCCTTGATGAGTATATTGGGACGATCGAGATAATTTATATAGAAAGTATAGGTAGACACTCGTTTCTTATCAGAAAATTACGCCAGTCCCCCAGTATTATAAAATATTTTCTCTCTGAAATCCTGTTGATTCGCACCTTATTTCCTCCCCTAGCCCTCATATTTGTGGATTTCTTTGAACCAAACTTGTAATCGTAGGGCAATCGTCGATCGCCTAAAGTTCTAGGGGGCAATCACAGTTTCTTAGCTGCATTTCAGCATAATCGTGATTCTTTGGGGTTTAGCGGATCCGGGTTGAAAACCCTTGAAGGCAAATAGAAGCAGTGCTGCCGGATCATTTTCTATTGTCTCCAATTATCAAGTGGATGACTTCAATGACCTTGAGCCAAAAAGGCTGTAATGCTGAGCACCCCTCACCAAACATGGTCCATTCTCACCTCTTCCAGACACCCTGTGGGAAAACAAGGCGGCGGGTGTGATGGGGACTCTATACCACCTTGGTAATAATTTATAATTTAACTCTTGCACCCTAATGGGATAGAAGAATTTATGGATCAGGGTCAAAAATCTACCCCAGTTTCATTCACTTGAAAAATTCCCTAGAAAGATATTTTTCCACGCTTCTGGAAGCCAATTTTGGTGCCATCCCCCGTATCAATCGGAGCCCATTGACCTCGAGAAGCCGTGTCTGCGCATTGAATAGTGGTTGTTTCGCAAAACACAATCTACTCGAAGTTAGTCTATAGTGCCCCTATGCAAAGAGACAAGGGGACGCCCCGTGAAGTAGAGCATATACTTTGCAATTGATAGTAATACAGTCTAGGGAAATCTGGGCACCCAGAGTCATTACAAAGGTATGAATAGGGATCTTGATGGAACCCCTGTCATACACATATTTTATACCACTCAAAACCCCTGTCCTCCAAGGCCTTATCCCATAAATCCTCAGAGTGTTACGGTAATGCCACGGATTTCTGGTAAGAGGAGGTCAGCGGGCCCCCTGTCTTACATGATATGCATGAATGAGGGGTACAATCTATATGAGGTGAGACGTTCCACCGTCTTGGGCGTATCAAGGGGGCACAGGCATGAGTTCTCTTAGGGCAGCCACTAACGGTGGGTAGCCAAACGGGCGAGCTGCAGTGGGGAAGCCGTAATCGGTTCCTCAAGTTGAACCTAGATGTTTGGATATCCGCGCTGTGGAAGCAGTCCAGGATCCTTACCGCCGTTGCTGCCTAGGTAGTAATTTAAAAAATATTTGGAAGGGCCAACCCCCCCTCAGACTTTGGCATCATCATAGTGGCTTTTGACAGCCTTGGGTGCCTCTGTGCCCATACGAATCGAATTATATGTTGTTGTAGCAACCGGAAGAAGGACTTAGGTAGTACAATCGGGATTGTTTGAAACAGGTAGAGTAGGCGGGGTAGAACATTTATTCTTAGAACATTAACTCGGCCTATCCATGAGAAGTAGTCCGTTTCTTGTTCCATCTAGAGGAGGGTCCGTTTGAATAAGATGGAACAAGGGAGCAAGTTTCATAGGTCATAAACTTGTGGGGATCAGAAGGGGACTAGGGAATTCCCTCGCCCAAGTTCTTTGTAATAGATCGAGGTGGCTATCATAAGAAAAGCCGTAGTCGATGTCGTACTTTTTATTTGGGCATATCTATCTCTGAGCGGGCATGAGTGGGTATACGGGGTCAACGCTAATATCTTCTCGCAGGACTGTTTGAGTCTGTGGGTTGCTGAGGGAAACCCGGAAATTACATGTAGGGTCGGAGTAAGCAGCGGGGCAGGGAAGGTGTTAGGGGCTTCTGGTGATGTAAAGGAGTAAATCATACCGCGAATGAGAGCACTTAGCGTTTGATGTTACCACACCTTGATCCCTGGAGGGAATCAATTTTGCTTCGAGTGTGGTGTTCATCGAAGAGATGCTCCCTTGTTCAGGGCATAAAGAAGCGGGGACAGGGGACATGCACCCTGAACACGCTCGGTACCATTGAAATTATTACGGTGAAAGGTTGGCTGAGGGAGCGCTCCATTTCATGGATCTGCGCCCTTGGACCGTGAGACAGGTATTGCTGCCATAAATGTGCTTAGATAAGAGAGATGGCCCCTCTAAACCAAGTGCGGAGAGAGTTCTCGCAAAGGAGAAGATCAATACCACGCGGGTGCTCAATCAAGCCTTCTCCGCTGTCAGAGAGGAAGATTGCACTAAAGACAGCGGCTAGTGTTACTATTGACTGCACGATCGTAGTACGTGAATTATGTATCATGGTAACTCTGTCTCTCAAGGTAGTTGCCCTTGCCTCTCTCGGGATAGAACTACCCTAGCTTGATCCAAGTGTAATCAAGCCACCCTAGTGTAGGAGGAGGGTTCTCAAGTCCTCTAATGCTATGCGCTTTGTGGTGCCGCCCCCCCACGCCGCGTAGTAGAGAATTTATTGCATGTCGTGTTAATAAGAGATATTGGTCGGTAACTGACAAAGTTGTGGGTCCGACCCTTTTCGTATTGGTGAGAATCGCAACCGAGTTGTGTGGCTGTTTCAAAAAGGTCTGATGGGGACGGAGAGGCGGCTTGAACACCTCCGAGTATAAATGAAGACAAGGAGGGGGTAGTCATTCCTCCTTCAGTATCTTGTAAATTTGGCCGTGTAGCCATCCGGGCAGGGCTTTTGCTACCGCAAGTGACTCTATATATGCTGTTTGTTATGTGACCTCTGGGAAAAGGGCTCTTCTAAGGATTCCACTATCTCTGGCGTAAGCGGAGATCTCTGCCGAGTTGCTGCAGGTCGTTCTTGGATGGTAGGAGTGATAGTAACGCCTGAAGTTCTGGGTGCGCCGCCCGAGCTTGAAGGGCGGATTTGTAACTTTTGATGGTTGGATGACATCTTGACGGAAGCCTTTACACATGGGGTAGAGGGAAATTTAAGGAACCTTCACAAAGGGTTTTGACGTACCAAAAAGGAAGCCTTCAACAGGGTTTTTAGGGGACAAAAAGGGGCCTTCACACATGGGGTTTAAAGGGGACCCAAAAAGAAGCTTCACACATGGGGTTTGACGTGACAAAAAGGAGCCTTTACACAGGGTTGGATGTACCCAAAAGGAACCTTCACACAGGGTTGGACATGCCAAAAGGGAAAACCCCCACAAATGATTTTGACGGGCCAAAAGAAACCTTTTACACCGGGGGTTGATGGACCCTTGAGGAAGCCCTTCACCCAGGTTTTGGGCATAACCCAAAAAGGGAAACCTTTAACATGGGGTAGGGACCCTCAAGGAAGCCTTCACACATGGCTTAGACGTAACCTCGATGGAAGTTTGAACATATGGCTTAGAGGTAATCTAGATGGAAGCCTTCACCCATGGGTTGGACATAACCTCGGTGGAAGTCTTCACACATGGGGTAAACGTAACCTCGACGGAAGCCTTCACACATGGGGTAAACGTAACCTTGACGGACGCCTTCACACATGGGGTAGAGGTTCACGTGAAGGAAGCCTTCACAAACGGGTTAGAGGTGACCAAGAAGGAAGCCTTCACACATGGGTTAGAGGTGACCAAGAAGGAAGCCTTCACACATGGGTTAGACGTGACCAAGAAGGATGCCTTCACACATGGGTTGGATGTGACCAAGAAGGATTCCTTCACACATGGGTTGGATGTGACCAAGAAGGAAGCCTTCACACCGGGGTTGGATGTGACCTTGATGGAAGCCTTCACACCCACGGGGGTTCGGACATGGCCACAAGAAGGATGCCTTCCAACCAGGTGTTGGACATAACTCGGTGGAGGTTCTTACAACATGGGTTAAAAGTAACTTCGACGGAGAAGCTTCCTAACTCATGGGGTAAACGTTAAACCTTGAGGAAGGCCTTCACACAATGCCTTGGTCGTAACCTAGGCGGAAGCGCCTTCACACAATTATTATATATTAAACATTTGATATTTTAAAAGCACCATTGATTCCATGGCGCTGTGCATTTGAGGGGGGTCACTCATACACTGATATGATCAAGTAAAATAGCAATAAATGACAATGATTGGACTTATATCTGGTACACGAGGGAGCGACACTGCCCGCGAAGGTTTACAATCTACAAGGAGGAGGGAAGAGACTACGGAGGAGAGCTGGGCAGACATGTTTTGTGCGGGCTGTACAGTGGCAAGCAGGGTTATTGTAGGTTATAGGCAATCCTGAAGATAATGGGTTTTCAGGATGCTTTTGAAAGATAGGTGAGAGTGGCAGGAGTCTCTGATGTGTTGGCGGCAGTGTCATTCAGAGTGTGGGTGAGAGCGGCGGTAAGTGAAGTCTGGAGACGGTTATGTGAAGGAGCTGATAAGAGGAGAACAGAGAAAGAAGGTCACTGTTGAGGAGTCGGAGGAGTGCGTCCGTGAGTGGGAATGCTATCTGGAAGATTTGGGCAGATGAGTATGGAGGGGAGAAAAAAAGGTTATGGAGCCTTGTAGTCAGGTCGTTACGCATACTGAATTGAATTTGCTGACGCTTATTGTAGCCAGTTTGGAAGGGATTGACAGAGGGCCGAGCGGCAGAGGAGATAGCGAGGAGAGAGGTGGATAAGAATGGCAGCCAGGAGTTGAGAATGGTTTGAGGGGAAGCAAGGGAGTGCTAGCTGGGGAGGCCCACAGAGAAGGATGTGGTGCCAGTAGTTTAGGGGGAGATGACAAGAGGCGGGACATGGACGAGCGATATTTGTAAGTATCATAGTTGAGGAATGGAGCGGGATGCGAGAGATATTTTTACAGGTGGAGGCGTCGGCAGCAGAGGTGAGGGTGTCGGGATGTGTGTTTTTGAAGGAACAGAGCGGAGTCGAGGGATTACCCGCGCATAGGCCGCCATGCGGACTTGTAGAACAGATGGAGAGTGTTACAGCCATTGGCAGCTGAATCAGAGATCTAGGTGGTAGGGAATGGAGGGAAGGAGGGGCGGACGGGGAAAGATGATGAATCTGCTTTTCTCCACATTTAGTTTTAGCAGATGGGAGGAGTGAAAAGGAGGAAATGGAGGACAGACAGTCTGCGGATCCGGGATGGACGAAAGAAGAGACGGTGACATCTGGGCACGGAGATATTAAAGTGTGGGTGTCGTCTAGTCATACATGTGGTAATTGAAAGCCTTGTGAGGCTAGAGCTGGACCCAGACCTAAGGGTGGTGATCTAGTAAAGAGTAAAGGATACGCAGAACTGACCTGGGGGAGGGACACCAACAGAGAGAGAGAGGAGGTGTGAGAGCGAGACATAGAGAGAAGACGATGCTGAATGTAATCGATCGGTTGAGGTACGAGGAGATCCAGGAAAGAGCCAAGTACCCGTGATGCCGAGGGAGGAGAGGATGTTTTGTGAGCAGGAGGGAAATAGGTCGACCAGAGTCAAAGGCAGGCAGAGGAGCAGGTCTTAAGAGGAGGTAGCACAGAGTAGTGCGTGAGGCTTTCGCGTTTGCTGGAGTTCATTAGTGTCTTTGGTTAGGGCAGTTTCAGGTAGAGTGGTTGGGAAACCAGATTGTAGAGGGTCAAGGAGAGAGTTGGAGAGACGGTGGTGAGGGGACAGCTGAAGATAGACGTCCTGCTCGAGGAGTTTGGAGGCAAAGGGGAGCAGTGAGATGGGGCGCATAGTGTAGACAGCGAGGATGGATCCAAGGAATGTTTTTTTAAGGATGGGATCAGTGACTGAGTAGCATGTTTAAAGGAGGAAGAGGAAGATTGCCGAGGTGATCGATAAGTTGAAAAAGGATGGTGGTGAGGGTTGGGTTGGAAAGCAGACTAATGTCTGGGATAAGGTGTGATGTGAGTGGTTTCAATATTACACGGTGGTGAGGTTGGATTTTTGGACAGTTGAGAGAGAAAGATTATCATGTGTAAGAGTGGGAAATCAAGTTCTAAGGGGAAGAGGCATTGTGCAGATAATAGAGGAAGGCGCTGGGGGACTGGGGGCTGAAGCCTTTCTATGAAAGGGGTTGATTCTTGTGTAGGAAGGGATGGCAAAGTCGTCCTGCTGAAAGGAGAGTGCCAAGGTGGAGGAGGTGCTGGCAGTGGGAGGTGGAGAGAGTTAAAGGTGTTGAATAGATGTTTGGGTGATAGACAGAGAGGATATGAGATTGGAGAAGTATACTGTTGGCGCCTAGGGTAGAGTGCAGATTTAAATGTATGTAGTGATTGGTTTGCTATGAGAGGCCATAGTCGCGGGTGGATCGCGAGTTTTTCTTCCAGCGGCATTCTGCAGCTCTGGAAGCCGGCTCCTCAGTTGTTTTAGTGGAGTCTGTGTGCCAGGGTTGTCTGTTTGATTTTGCGGGTTTCTGTTGTGTGTGAGGAGGAGCGACTGAGTCAAGGTGGGTAGTGGTGCATTGTGTGTGGGTTGTGAAAGTGGTCATTCAAATGAGGAGTATGTAGACAAAGAGGTGTAGATAATCAAGGAGGAGAGTGTGAGGTTTTGGCTTTGGACGTACCTCGACGGAAGCCTTCACAATGGCTCCTTGGACGTACACCTCGTCCGACAGCACTTCAAACATGAGGATTCGGAGTTTAACTCTCGACGGAAGCCTTCACTCATGAGACTTGGAACGTAAACCTCGTCGGAAAGCCTTCACACATGGCTTGGACGTAACCTCGACGGAAGCCTTCACACATGCTTGGGGGAGTAACTCGACGGAAGCCTTCACCATGGCTTGGGAAGTAACGCTCCGACGGGCATGTCCCTTCACACATGGCTTGGACGTAACCTCGACGGAAGCCTTCACACATGGCTTGGACGTAACCTCGACGGAAGCCTTCACACATGGCTTGGACGTAACCTCGACGGAAGCCTTCACACATGCTTGGAGTTAACCCTCGAGGAAGCCTTCACACATGGCGTTGACGTAACCTCGACGGAAGCCTTCACACATGGCTTGGACGTAACCTCGACGGAAGCCCTTCACATCATGGCTTGGTTCGTACCTCGACGGAAAGCCTTCTCACATGGCTTTGGACGTAACCGCTCGAGGAAGCTTCACACATGGCTTGGAAGTAACATTCGACCGGTAAGCTTCACACAGTGGCTTGGACGTAAACTCGCACGGAAGAGCCTTCACACATGGCTTGGACGTAACCTTGACGGAAGCCTACACTCATGGAATAAACGTAACTCTCACCATTCCCTGTCTGATCCCATGCGTTTGTACCTTAGGTTGTTGGGTTTTGGACGCCGACCTTGAAGCGAAGCCCTACGCATCCACGTCTGTTCGAGGGAGTGAACCATCCTGATGATTCCTCTAGATCAGTGTTCCCCAACTCCAGTCCCCAGGTCCCACCAACAGGTCATGTTTCAGGAGATCTCCCACCAGAAAGCACTTCCGACAATAATGAAATCACCTGTGCAATGCTGAAGAAATCCAGAAAACATGACCTGTTGGTGGGGTGCGAGGACTGTAGTCGGGGAGCCCTGCTCTAGATGATTCGGCTTCTGCCCGTTGTTTCTTTGCTCTATTCCATTAAAGTTTCTTGTAAGTGAACAGAATGACCACTAGATGGCAGCAGTGCTGCCTCACTTTACAGTCTGCTGAAAAACAATCTTTCCCCCTGATTATCCCCCCCCCCCATAGACAATAGAGCCAAGCATCTCCTGATCGCCCCGAGGGCGGCAGGGACTTTATTCTGTAAGAACAAGGACAAGCACATATAAAACGACGATCAGAGACTGAACCCCCCGATATTTACATGGAAAGAATTAAGAAAGTGCTGCTCTAAAATACCACGGAGCGCTCTGCAAAACACGTACCACGGTGCAGAGCATGTCCCACGGTGCAGATACTGCAGAGCATGTCCCACGGTGCACATACTGCAGAGCAGAGGGTAATACTCTGCAGCACATGTACCACAGTGCAGATACTGCAGAGCAGAGGGTAATACTCTGCAGAACACATACCATAGTGCACATACTGCAGAGCAGAGTGAAATACTGTGCAGCACATGTACCATGGTGCAGATACCGCAGAGCGGAGGGTAATACCCTGCAGAACATGTAGCATGGTGCAGATACCGCAGAGCAGAGGGTAATACTCTGCAGAAAACGTACCATGGTGCAGATATTACTGCAGGCATTGTCCCCTCGGTGAATCTACTGCAGAGTGGAGGGTAGTACCCTGCAGAACACTTACCATAGTGCACATACTGCAGAGCGGAAGGTAATACTCTGCAGAACACGTACCATGGTGCAGATACCGCAGAGCATGTTGCACATACTACAGAGCAGAGAGTAACTGCAGGTTACTGTAGAGCGTAGAGTAATACTCTGCAGAACATGTACCATGGTGCACAGGGTTTACTGCCAGAGAGGAGAGTAATTACCTCTGCAGATTCAGGGAGCATTGATTATTCCTCCTTCACGTCATGTTTACCATCAGTATTTTAGAGGAGTCCATTTACTGTCCGACAATCCCACCTGCTCCGCCGTGGATGTTTTACACAGGCAGAGCCTCCTGCTGCTGCACATCGGAGAAGTCCTCCTAATGTAAGCTCTGACTCATTACAGCCAATTGTCCACAGAGCTTACAATCGAGCCGGCTGACATCTATAGAGCCATCAGGATCCCGATAGATGTGATGTGGGCGCAGGAGCTGGCGGTCTCAGACCCCTGCCCCCATAAGACTTTGGCAGGAGACCCAGGTCGTGGTCCACAGCAGCACGGCCACCCGTCATCAGGCCTCGGAGGAAAGTACAATCGGTGAGCAGGCATGCAGGGTGCAGCAGGAGATGTCAGTAATAGGGCAGACGGGGGCTGCAGACAACAACCAATGTCACTGTGCTCCAATCACATCCAAAGCTGCAGCGGAGGGGTCAGAAGAGAGAAGTGAAACCCAACAGAACAGGGGCTAAATGTTATCAGAACCAAAACCAACAACATATTGGGTACAGAACCCAGAGGTCACTCTCGGACACCGGCCCCCATAATGGCCCTCATGGCCCCATACAGAATCCGGCGGCCTCCGCATTCTACCCAAAACCCGAGCACATTGAGATCCCCAATACCTGACCTCATTGGATACTGCCGACACATCTCATGCTCAGCCAGACTATCCTGACCTTGTCCTCTGCCTTCTCCAATTCCTCTGTGCTCCTCCTCCTGGACCCGTCTCTACCTCTCTGCCATTACTTGTGCTCCCCCACAGACCTGTTCTCTGCCTTCTCCATTAGACTCTGTGCTCCTCCCCCAGACCTGTCATCTACCTTCTCCCTTTCACTCTGTGCTCTGCATCGTAGTCCTGTCTCTGCGCCTTCTCCTCCATCTACTCTGTGCTCCTCCTCCTAGACCGGTCCTCTGCCTTACTCATGACTCAGTTGCTCCTCCTCCTAGACCCTGTTCTCTGCCTTCTCTCCCATTACTCTGTGCTCCTACCCTCCACTGCACCTATCGTCCGCTCTTTCTCAATCTTCTGAGCTCACTCCTTCCTAGACTGTCCTTGCCTTCTCCCTACTCTGTGACTCCTCACTCCTAGACCTAGTCCTATCTGACTTTCTCCATTTACTCTTGGGCTCGACTCCTCCTAGACCTGTCTCTTGCCTTCCTCCATTATCTGTGATCTCCTCCTTGTCCGTCCTCTGCCCTTCTGCCCATTTCTTGTGCTCCTACCTCACTGTACCTGCTGCCTACTGACCTCCCCATTTATCTCTGTGCTCCGCCCTCTAAGTATACACCTGTCCTCTTCCTTCTCCATTACTCTGTGCTCCTCCTCTAGACACGTCTTTACTGCTGCGCATCTCCATTACTCTGTGCTGCTCCTCCTAGACCTGTCCTCGGCTTCTCCATTTCTTATCGTGCATCCTCCTCCTATGACCTGTCCTCTGCTTTCTCCATTACTCTGTGCTCCTCTCACTAGGGAGCCTGTTTCCCTCTGACGACTCTTTCCATTACTCTCGTGCTTCTTCCTCCTTAGGACTGTCTTCTATTTCTCCAATAACTCTGTGCTCCGGCTCCCTCAAACCCGGTCCTCTACCTCTCCAGATACTATCTGTCGGCGCACTCCTCCTAGACCTGTCCTCTGCCTTCTCCAGTACTCTGTGCTTTCCTCCTAGACCTGAACGTCTTCTAACTTCTCCATTACTCGTGTGCTCTCCTCCCTAGACCCGTCCTTACTTGCTCCAATTACTTCTGTGCTCCTCCTCATCCTAGACTGTCCTCTGCACTTACTCTCATTACTCTGTGCTCCTCTCTCCTTAGACCCGTGCTCTGCCTTCTCCATTACTCTGTGCTCCTCCTCCTAGACCTGTCTCTGCTTTATCCATTACTCTGTGCTTTCTACTCCTAGGACTGTCCTCTACCTTATGCCATTACTCTGTGCTACTCCTACTAGTACCTGTTCCTCTGCTCTTCTCTATACTCTGTGCTTCTCCTCCTTGACCTGTCCCCGACTTCTCCTTACTCTGTGCTCCTCCTCCTTAGACCTGTCCTTCTCTTAGACGAGACTCCATTACGTCTGTGCTCCATCCTCCTAGACCTGTCCTCTACCTTTTCATTTACTCTGTTGCTCTCATCCTAGACCTGTTCCTCTACCTTATCTCCATTACTCTGTGCTCTCCTCCTTAGACCTGTCCTCTGCCTCTCCCACTTACTCTGTGTCCTCCTCTAGACCTGTCCTCTGCCTTCTCATTACTCTGTGCCTCCTCTTTAGACCCTGTTTCCTCTGCATTTTCCCATTACTCTGTGCTACTCCTCCTAGACTGTCCTCCTGCCTTTCTCCATTACTCTGTGGTACCTCCCTCCTAGACATGTCATTGCACTTCTCTATTACTCTGTGCCTCCTCTCCTAGACCTGTCCTCTCCTTCTACATTTACTCTGTCTCCTCCTCCTACACCTGTCCTCTGCCTTCTCCATTACTGTGCTCCTCCTCCTAGACCTGACCTCTGCCTTCTCCATTACTCTGTGATCCTCCTCCTCCTAGACCTGTCCTCTGCCTTTCTCCATTATTCTCTGTGCTCCCCTCCTTCCTATGACCTGTCCCTCTACACTTCGTCCATTACTTCTGTGCTCCTCCTCCTAGACCGTTCCTCTCCCTTTTCACATTATCTGTGCTCACTGTTACTCCTCTGTCCCGTCCTATGCCTTCTCCATTACTCTGTGCTCCTCCTTCCTAGACACGTCATCCTGCCGCTGTCTCCATTACTTGTGATCATCATCCTTCTAAACTGTACTTGACTCTCTCCATTACTCTGTGCTCCTCCTACATCTTGACCTGTCATCTGCCTTCTCCATTACTCTGTGCTCCTCCTCATAGACCTGTCCTCCACCTTCTCCATAGTCTCCTGTGACTCCTCCTCCTAGTAACACTGTCCTCTCGACTTCTTCATACTCTGAAGCATAATCATCCCTAATCCTGTTCCTCCTACCTCTCCTACTTTTACTCTGTGCTCCCCTCTAGACCTGTCATGTGCCTTCTCCATTACTCTGTGCTCCTCACTTCCTAGACCTGTCCTCTGCCTTCTCCATTACTCTGGGCTCCTCATCCTTCTAGACACTGTCCTGTCTGCATTCTCCATTACTCTGTGCATCCTCCCCCTGTTGTCCTGTTCCTGTCTGCCATTCTCATTACTATGTGCTTCTCCTTGCTAAACCTGTCCTATGCTTATCACATACTCTGTGCAAATCCTACTAAGAACCGTCCCTCTGCCTTTCCATTACTCTGTGCTCCTCCCATCTAGACCACGTCCTCTGTCCTTACTCATCATCATTACTATGGATCTCTCCCTACTAGACCTGTCACTCCTGCCTTGTCACTCCTGACACAATTACTTCTGTGACTCCTCCCGCCATAGACCTGTCCTTCGTGCCTTCTCCATTTCTCTGTGCTCCTCCTCCTTGACCTGTCCCGTCTGCGCATTCTCCATGTACTCTGTGCTTCTCCTCCTAAGACATGTCACCTCTGCCTTTTACTCATTACTCTGTGCTCCTCCTTCCTAGTACCCTGTCCTCTGCATTCTCCACTTACGCTCTGTGCTCCTCAGCTCTTCCTACGTCCATGGTCCTATACCACTTCTCCATTGACTCTGTGCTCCTCCTCTTCCTGAGTCCTCTGTCCTTACCGTTTACCATTACTCTCTGTGCTCCTCCTCTTTCCATAGTCATGTCCACTCTACCTTCTCCATTACTCTGTGCTCCTCCTTTCCCTCAGTCTGTCCTTTTACCTTCTCCATATTACTCTGTGCCTCCTCCTCACATCGACCCGTCTCCTCTTCCTTCTCCATTACTCTGTGAGTGACTCTTAAACCGCGTCCTCTGCATTCTCCATTACTCTTGTGCTCTCCTCCTAGACCCCAAGCCCCTACACCCCCCATCCTCTGCCTTCTACATTACTCTGTGCTCACTTACTCCTACGACCTGATTCCTCTCGCCTTCGCCATTACTCTGTGCTCCCTCCTTTTTAAGGACTGTCCTCTGCCCTTCTCCAGTTATCTGTGCTCCTCCTACCGCTACGACCTGTCCTTATCCTTTACTCATTACCTGTGCTCCTCGAGCCTTCTAGACATGTCCTCTTCTGCCTTCGTCCATTACTCTGTGCTACTCCTTCTTGGGACCTGCGTCTCTGCTTCCGACCATTACTCTGTGCTCTCCTCATTAGACATGTCCACTACCTCTTCTCCATTACTCTGTGCTCTCCTACTAGACCTGTCCTCTCCTTCTACATACTTCTGTGAATCCTCCTGCCTAGACCTGTCCCCGCCTTCTCCATTACTCTGTGCTCCTCCCTCCTCCTTGAAGAAACATAAAAACGCCCCCTGGTTTTTCCCCTCTGCCTTCTCCATTACTCTGTTGCTTCCTCCTCCTAGAACTGTCTCTGCCTTCTCCATGTATTTCTCGTGCTCCTCCTCCTCCTAGACCTGTCGCGCTCTGGCCTTCTCATTACTCTTGCTCCTCCCTACTAGACCTGTCTCTAGCCTGTCTCATTTCTCTTGTGTCATCTCTTAGGCCTGTCCATCTGCCTTGCTCCATTAACTCTGTCGCTACCTCTTAAACCCGTACTTCTGACTTCTCCATATACTTTGTGCTCCTCTTCCTAGAACCGTCCCTCTGCTTCTCCATTACTCTGTGCTCCTCCTCTGACCTGTCCTCTCGCTTCTCCATTACTCTGTCGATCCTACATCCTAGACCTGTCCTCTGCCTTTCTCATTGACTCTGTGTCCTCATCCTCCTAGACCTGTCCTCTGCCTTCGCCATTTACTTGTGCTCCCCTCCTCCTAGATACCTGTCCTCTGCCTTCTCGCATTACTCTGTGCTCTCCTCCTAGACTGTCTCTCGCCTTCTCCATGACTCTGTGCTCCTCACCTCCTAGACCTGTCTCGTGCCTTCTCCATTACACTGTGCTCTTCCTCCTAAGACCTGTCCTCTGCTTCTCATTAATCTGTGATCGACCTCATCTCGTTAGACACCTGTCTATCTGCCGTTATCACATTACTCTTGACTCCTCTGACACAGTTCCTATGCCTTTCCCCTCCACTTACTCTGGTGCTCCTCCTCCCTAGACCCGTCTTCTGCCTTCTCCATTACCTGTGCTCCTTCTCTCCTAGACCTGTCCTCTGGTTCTCCTTACTCTGTGCTTCTCCTCCTCGGACCTGTCCTCTGCCTTATCCATTACTCGCTCCTCTACCTAGACCTGTCCTCTGCCTTCTCCATTACTCTGTTGCTCCACTCACTCCATATGACCTGTACTCTGCCTTATCACTTTACTCTGTTGCCCCTCTATAGCACGGCTGTCTCTGCTTCTGCCATTACTTTGATGCTCCTCCTCCTTGAAATGTCCTCTGCTTCTCCCATATGACTCTGTGCTCCACCTCCTAGACTTGTGCTCATGCCTTCCTCCATTAAACTCTAGTGCTTCCTCCTCTAGACCTGTCCTCTCCTTTTCCGGACTACTCTGTGCTCCTCCTCCGTAGACCATGTTCCTCTGCCTTCACCATTATGTAGACTCATCTGCTCATCCTCCTCCTAGACCTGTTCCTTGCCTTCTCAGAAGTACTCTTGTGCTACCTCCTCTAGACTGTCCTCTGTCTTCTTCATTACTCTGTGCTCCTCCTAGACCTGTCCTCTGCCTTCTCCATTACTCTGTGCTCCTCCTCTTAGACTCTGTCCTTGCCCTTCGTCCCCCTATTACTCTGTGCTCCTCCTGTCCCTAGACATGTTCTCATGCGCCGTCTCCAATATCTGTGCTCCTCCCTAGACCGTCTCGCTGCTCCTTCTTCATTACTCGTGATCAGCCTCTCCTAGACTACCTCTGCTGTTCTCCCTTACTCTGTAGTCTCCTTTTCTTTTCGTTCACCTTCCTTTTTTTCTCTCCGCTCCTTTCTCTCCTCCTAGACCTGACCCTTCTGCTTACTCCACTATTCTGTGCTCCTCCTCCTCCTAGACCGCCTCTGCCTTCTCCATTTACTCTGTTGCCTCCTCCGTCTTCCTAGTCCTGTCTCTACACTTTCTCCATACTCTGTGCTCCTCCTTCCATAGACCATGTCCTGTCTGCCTTCTCCATTACTCTGTGCTCCTCCTCCTAGAACTGTACTCCTCCCTTCTCTCTTACTCTGTGCTCTTCCTGGACCTGTCCTCTACCTTCTCTAGTTACTCTGTTTACTCTCCTCCTAGACTGTCCTCTGCCTTCATCCATTACTATGTGCTCTCCTCCTAGACCTGTCACTCTGCCTTCTCATTACTCTGTGCTCCTCCTCCTAGACACTTGTCCTCTCTAGCACCCTTCTCCCAATTTAGACTCAGCGGTGCTCCTCCTCCTAGGACCTGTCCTTACCTTCTCCATTACTCTGTGCTCCTCCTCCTAGGACTGTCGACTCTGTCTTCTTCCACTACTACTCGTGCTCTCCTACTCCTAGACTGTCCCTCTGCCTTCTCCATTACTCTGTAGCTCCTCCTCTAGACCTGTCTCTGCCTTCTCCATTACTTCTGTTGCTTCCTCTCTCACTAGTACCTGTCCTCTGCCTTCTCCATTACTCTGGCTCCTCCTCCTAGACCCTGTCATCTGCCTTATCCATTGTTACCTGTCTGTGCTCCTCTACTAGACAATGTCCTCTGCCTTCTCCATTACTCACTGTGCTCCTTCCTAGACCTGTCCGCTGCATTCTTCATTACTCACTGTGCTACCTCCTCACTAGACCTGACCTCTAGCCTTCTCCATTACCTCTGTGCTCCTCCTCCCTTTAGAACTGTCCTCCTGCCCTCTCTCATTCACTCTGTTGCTCCTCCTCCTTAGACTGTCCTTCTGCCGTCTCTTATTACTCTGTGCTCCTCCTCCGTAGACCTGCTTCTCTTGCCTTCTCCATTACTCTGTGCATCCTCCTCTTCCTAGTCCCTGTGTCCTCTACATTCTCCATGTACTCTGTGCTCCTCCTCCTAGGACCTGTTCCTACTGACTTATCCATTACTCTGTGCTCCTCCTCTAGACCTTTCCTCTGCCTTCTCACCTTTACTGATGTGGCTCCTTCCTCCTACTTAGACTGTCATCTCCCTTCTCTCTTTTATCTCTGTGCTCCTCCTCTAGACAAGTCCTTACCTTCTCTATTTTACTCTGTGCTCCTCACTCCTAGACCTGTTCTGCCTTCTCTATTACAATCTGAGCTCTTCCTCCTAGACCACGTCGTTGCCTTCTCTCTTACTCTGTGCTCTTCCGCTAGAGCTGTACTCTGACATTTCTCCATTACTCGCTGCTGATCCTCCTCTCTCAGACATGTCCCTTGCCATTCTCCACTTACTCTGTGCTCTCCTCGTCAGTCCTGTCCTCTGCATTACGCCACTTACCTGAGCTCTCCTCCTAGACCTGTCCTACTGCACACTTCTCCATTACTCTGTGCTCATCCGCCTAGACATGTCTTCATACCTTCTCAGTTACTATGTGCTCCTCCTCCCTAGACCTGTCACTCTGCCCTTCATCTTATTTTTTTTTTTTTTAAAAAAAAACTCTGTGCTTTCCTCTAGAGCTGTCCTCTGCCTTCTACATTACTCTGTGCTCCTCCTCCCCCCCCCCCCCCCCCCCTCACAGTAGACTCTGTCCCTCTCCTTTCATCCACTACTCTGTGCCTCCTACTCCTAGACCATGTCTCTGCACTTCTCCATTACTCTGTGCTCTCCACCTAGACTCTGTCTCTCTGCACTTCTCCATTACTCTGTGCTCCTACTAGCAACTGTCCTCTCCTTCGCCATTACTCTGTGCTCCTTCCTCCTAGAACCTGTCCTCTGCCTTCTCTCGCATTACTCTGTGTCCATCTCCTAGACCTGCTCCTCTGCCTTCTCCTTTACTCGCTGTGATCTCCTCTTAGACCTGTCTCTCCTGCCTTCTCCCAATTACTCTGCTGCTCCTCCTCTTAGACCTGTCCTGCTGCCTTCTCCATTAGCTCGTGCTCCTCATCTTTAGTACCTGTCCTCTGCCTTCTCTTACTCTGTGCTCCTCCTAGACATGTACTCTGCCTTCTACATTACTCTGTGCTTCCTCCTCCTAGACCTGTCCTCTGCTTTCCATTACTATGTCTTCTCCTCCTAGGACCTTGTCCTCTGTCCTTCTCCTTTACCTCTGTGCCTCCTCTCCTAGACCTGTCCTCTGCCTTCTCCTCTACTCTGTCCTCCTCCTCCTAGACCTGTCCTCTTCCTTCCTCATTACTCTGCTGTCAGGGCAGTAGTGTGACCGCAGCTCTGGATGTGACTGGAGGATGACTGTAATTTACCTAACACGTAGGAAGCGACCAGTTTCTGGACCACTGAGACATGGAGGTTTTCATGGAGGAGGCTGCGGGGGTCTCCGTGTAGTGGGAGCATGAGCACCAGCAGGGCGATGAGCCCGACGAGGACATAGAGACTGAAGAGGCCGGGAGACAGCGGTCGGGGGACACCTGGACACAAAACACAGGGTGAGGGTGAGGAGCTGCGGCCCCCCGCCGGGCCCCCCGGGTTGGGTCCAACCTGGGCGCATGGGAAGAAGGGGGTGACGGGGCTGCCATTGGGGGGGCTTTTCGGACCGCGGCCCGCCCTGGGGCCCCTGGTCCCGGGGGGGGTCAGGGTGGCGGGGAAAGTCCTTTTTCCCGAAAAGGGCGCCTTTGTCCGCCCCCTCTTCCCCGGGAACTATACACGGAAACGGTTTTTGTTGGGGGGCCCTAGTGGGGGGCGCGGGTGTCCCGCTGGGGCGTTTAATCTGCGGAGGAGGGGAGAGGTTAGTGCCGCCATCCCGGGGAAAGCCCTCTCCCCAGCCCCGGGCCCCACCACATGTTTAATTCAGGATTTGGTTCACCAGCCCCCGGCATCCACCCCCGGTGTAGCGGGGCGGAGCGGGGGCGGAAAGGGGGAGAAAAGGCGGTTTAAAAGGCGGGGGCCTCCGTGCCCGTGGGAGAGGCCCCCCACCCCCGCCGCGAGGCACCCCACCTTTATAGCGGCCCGCACCCCGGGGGGGGGGGTTTTTACAGGGGCAGCACCTGCCCTTTTGGGCTTGCTCTCTTCCGCAAAAAGTTTCCCGAGGCCGGTGGGAAACGGGAAAAACGGGGCCGGGGGGGCAGCGGGGGGGGCGTCGGCCACCCGGGAGCCGGCCCTCCTTTCCCCCCCTCTTCCTTGGCGCCCCCCTCCCGGGATTTCAGGGGCCACCAGGACCTCCCCATCCCCCCCGAACCGGGGTTTTTCCTGGGGGGCCCAGAGAGGAAAAGAAAAGTGCGCACGCGGGAAGGGGGGGAAAAGGGGGACCGCCGGAAAGAGGAAAGCGGGATCCCCTAGGAAGAGGGAACCGCACCGCCGGGAAGAGGGAACCGCACCGCCGGGAAACGAAAACCGCACCCCCCCGAAAGGGGAAGCGCAAAGCGGGGAAGGGGAACCGCCCGGGAGGGAAATGGGAAGCCAAACCCCAAAGGGGAAAGGGGGAAACGCACCCCCGGGGGAAAAAAGGGGGAAACGCACCGCCGGGGAAAAGGGGGGCGCACCGCCGGGGGAAAAAGGGAAGCGCCAAACCGGCCCGGGGGAAAAGGGGGGCGCACCGGGCCCGGGAAAGGAAAGCGCCCGCCGGGAAGGGGGAAGCGCACAGCCGGGAAGAGGGAAGCGCACCCGCCCGGGAAAGGGAAGCGCACCCGCCGGGAAGGGGGAAAAGGGGGGAAACCGCAGGGGGAAGGGGGAAAACGCCCCCGCCCGGGAAAGGGGGGGAAACCCCACCCCGGGAAGGGGGAAACCCCACCGCCGGGAAGAGGGAAGCGCCCCCGCCGGGGGAAAAGGGAAGCGCACCCCCGCCGGGGGGGGGGAAAACCGCACCCCCTGGGAAAAAGGGGAAACCCCACCGCCCGGGGGGGAGGGGAAAAAGCAAACCGCCGGGGGAAGGGAACGCACCCCGGGGGAAGGGAATCTCCCGCCGGGGGGAGGGGTGGGGCACCCCCGGGAAGGGGGAACCGCACCCCGGGAAAGGGAAAACCCCACCGCCGGGGGAAAAAGGGAAAAGGGAAACCGGGTTGGGGAAGAGGAAAGCGAAAAACCCCCGGGAAGGGGGTGAAACCCCACCGCCGGGGAAAAAGGGAAACCAACCGGGCCGGGGGAAAAGGGAAAGCCACCGCCGGGAAAAAGGGGGGAAACCCCACCGGGGGAAGAGGGAAACGCACCGCCCCGGGGAAAAAGGGGGAAACCCCCCCGCCGGGGAGAGGAAACGCACCGCCGGGGGGAAAGGGGGGGCCGCACCGCCGGGAAGGGGGGAAGGAACCCCCAAAAAAAAACCCCGGGGGGAGGGAAGCGCATTGGGAGGGAAAAAGAGAACCGCAAACCCCCGGGAAAAGGGGGAACGCCCCGGGCCGGGGGAAAAGGGGAACCGCACCGCCGGGAAGGGGGAACGCCCCCGCCCGGGAAGGGGGGGAAGGGGCACCCCGGGGGAAAGGGGGGAAGGGGCACCGCCGGGAAGGGGAAAAACCGACACCCCCGGTGGGGATAAACCGCACCGCCGGGGAAGGGAACCGCACCGCCGGGAAGAGGGAAGCGCACCGCAGAGAAGAGGGAAGCGCACCGCCGGGAAGAGAGGACCCCACGCAGGGGAAAATAGCTCCCCACGCCGGGAAGGGGAAGGGCACCTCCGGAAAAAAAGCCACCGGGGGGAAAAAGAAGCGCACCGCCGGGGGAAAGGGGAACGCACCGCCCGGGGAAGGAAGCGCACCGCCGGGGAAGGGAAGCGCAAAAACCGCCGGGGAAGGGGAACGCACCCCCGGGGAAAGGGAACGCACCGCCGGGGGGAGGGAGGAGGACCGGGAAGAGGAAACGCACCGCCGGGGGAAAAGGGAACGCACCGCCGTGAAGAGGGAACCGCACCGCCGGGAAGAGGGAAAACCCCCCGCCGGGAAAAGGGGCGCCCAAACCGCCGGGAAGAAGATAAGGCAGCTGGGAACAGAGAAGAGGGAAGCGCACCGCCGGGGAAAAGGGGAAAACCCCACGCCGGGAAAAAGAAACCGCACCCCGGGAAGGGGGAAAAACGCACCGCGGGGAAAGGGAACGCCGCGGGAAAAGGGGAAACGCACCCGGGGAAAAGGGGGGAAACGCACGGGGGAAGAGGGAAAACCACCGGGCGGGGGGGGAAACCCGACCGCCGGGGAAGGGAAAACGCACCGCCAAGGGGGAACGCACCGCCGGGAAGTAGAAAACCCACCCCCGGGGAAAAGGGGGCCCCACCGCCGGGAAGAGGGAACCGCACCGGGGAAAAGAAAAACCACAAACCCCCGGGGAAAAGAAAACCCCACCGCGGGGAAGGGAAACGCACCGCCGGGGGGGAAAGGGGGAAACGCACCGCCGGGGGGGGGGGTAGCGCACCGCCGGGAAGCGGGAAGCGCACCGCCGGGAAGACGGAAGCGCACCGCCGGGAAGGGGGAAGCGCACCGCCGGGAAGGGGGAACCGCACCGCCGGGAAGAGGGAAGCGCACCGCCGGGAAGAGGAAACGCACTTCCCCGGGGGCAGAGAAGAGGAAGCGCAACCCCGGGAAAGGGGAACCGCCCTCGCTGGGAAGAGAGAACCGCATCGCTGGGAAGAGTGAACCGCACCGCCGGGAAGAGGAAAGCGCCCCCGGGGAAAGGGAAAGCGCACGCCGGGAAGGGGGGGGGCGCACCGCCGGAAGGGGGGAAAGCGCCCCGGGGAAGAGGAAAGCGCAAACCCCCGGGGAAGGGGAGAAACCCCCACCGCCGGGGAAAAGAGAAACCGACACCGCCGGGAAGGGGGGAAGCGCACCAGGGGGGAAGAGGGAAGCGCCCCCGCCGGGAAGAGGGGAAAAAGCCCCGCCGGGGAAGAGGGAAAATTTTGGGGGGACCGCCGGGAAGGGGGGAAAAGGGGCCCCCGCCGGGAAAGGGGAGGAAAACCCCCACCGCCGGGGAAAAAAAGGGAACCGCCCCCGCCGGGGAAGGGGGGAAACGCACCGCCTGGGAAAAGGGAAGCTGCACCGGCGGGAAGAGGGAAAACGCAAACCCCGGGGGAAAGGGAAGCGGGACCCGCGGGGAAAGGAGAAGCCACCGCCGGGAAGAGGGGAAACGCCCGCCGGGGAAGGGGGGGGAAGCGCACCCCTTGGGGAAAAGGGGGAAGCGCCCGCCGGGAAAAGGGGGAAGCGCACCCCCCGGGAAAAGGGGGAAACGCACCGCCCGGGAAAGGGGGGGCGCCAACCCCCCGGGAAGAAGGGGGACCCCACTGCAGGGAAGAAAAGAACCGCACCCGGGTGGGGGGGAGGGAAAACCGCCCCCGCCGGGAAGGGGGGGAAGCGGCACCGCCGGAAGGGGGAAGCCACCGCCGGGACAGGGGGGGAACGCACCCCCCCGGGAAAAGAGAAAACCCCACCGCCGGGAAAAGGGGAACCGCACCCCGGGAAGAGGGAAAAGGCACCGCAGGGAAGAGAGAACCGCACCGCCGGGAAGAGAGAACCGCACCGCTGGGAAGAGGAAAGCGCACCGCCGGGAAGGGGGAAGCGCACCGCCGGGAAGAGAGAACCGCACCGCCGGGAAGAGAGAACCGCACCGCCGGGAAAAGGGGAAGCCACTGAAGAAGAGGGAAAGCGCACCCCCGGAAGAAGGACCCCCACTGAAAGGGAAAAAAACCGACTGCCGGGAAGAGGGAACCGCACCGCCGGGGAAAAAGGGAAGCGCACCGTTTGGGAAAGGGAACGCACCGCCGGGAAGAAAAAGAAACCCACCGCCCCGGGGGGAGAGAACCGCACCCCCGGGGAGAAAAGGGGGAAAAGGGACCCCCCGGGGGGAGGGGTTTTGCGCACCGCCGGGGGGGAGGGGAAAACGGGACCCCCGGAAGGGGGAACAGCGCACCGCCGGGAAGAGGGAAGCGCACCGCCGGGAAGAGGGAAGCGCACCGCCGGGAAGAGGGAAGCGCACCGCCGGGAAGAGGGAAGCGCACTGCTGGGTTCAGAGAAGAGGGAAGCGCACCGCTGGGAAGAGAGGGAAAAGCCCTCGTGGGAAAGAAGAACCGGGATCGTGGGGGAAAAGGAAAAACCGACGCTGGGGGAAAAGAAAACCCACCCCGGGAGAGGAAAGCGGCACCGCCCGGGAAGGAGGAAAGCGCACCCGCCGGGAAGGGGAAAGCGCCCCCCGGGAAAGGGGGAAAGCGGGCCCCCGGGCCGGGGAAAAAGGAAAAGCGCCCGCCGGGAAGAGAGAAACCCCACCGCCGGGGAAAAGAGAACCGCACCACGCCCGGGGAAGGGGGGAAACGCAAAAGGGCCGGGGGAAGGGGAAAACGCCCGCCGGGGAAAGGGGGCCCCACCGGGAAGAGGGAAAAACCGGCCCCCCGGGAAAAGGGGGAACGCACCGCCGGGAAGAGAGAACCGCACCGCCGGGGAAAAGGAACCCCCACCGCCGGGAAAAAAGGAAAGGGGAAAAAGCCCGCCCGGGGGAAAGGGGGGAAAGGGACCGGGCCCGGGGAAAAGGGGAAACGCACCGGGGGGAAGAAAGGGGGGGCGCACCGGCGGGGAAAAGGGAACGCAACCCCAGGGAAGAGGAAGGGAAGTGCACCGCCGGGAAGGGGGAAGCGCACCGCCGGGAAGAGGGAAGCGCACAGCAGGGAAGACGGAAGCGCAGGGCAGGGAAGAGAGAACCGCACGCCAGGGAAGAGCGAAACGCCGCGCCGGGGAGAGGGAAGCGCACCGCCGGGGGAAAAGGGGGGGAAACGCACCGTTGGGGAAAAAAGGGGGGGAAGGGACCCCCGGGAAGAGGGGGGGAAGCGCACCGCCGGGAAGGGGGGGGAAGCGCACCCCCCCCCCACGCCGTGAAGAGTGGGAATCGCACCGCCTGGGAAAGGGAAAGCGCACCGCCTGAAGAGGGGTGAAGCGCACCGCCGGGAAGAGGGAAGCGCACCGGCGGGAAGAGGGAAGCGCACCGCAGGGAAGGAAGGTGGAAGCGCACCGTCATGGAAGTAGGGGGAAGGCGAACCGCATGGTGAAGTAGGGGAAGCGACAGCCAGCAGGGAAGAGGGGGAAGCGCAGCCGCCAGTGCAGAGAGGGGTGAAGCGCAAACCGCCGGGAAACCACCGCACCCTCCTCCACAGATCAATTTCACACCCCAGCCATCCGCTCAAAAGCGATCCCCGACTCCTCTCAGCTATGTCACCCCCGCTCCTCTCAGCTGTCAGGCCCACCTCCGCTCAAGATGTCAATGCCCCGCCCGGTCCTCTCAGCTATGTCACGCCCGCCTCCCTCACTATTCACGCCCCGCCTCAGGCCGCTCAGTGATGTTCATGCCCCTCCACCCTCGTATGTACTCTCGCCTCCGCTCAGCGATGTCATGCCCCACCTCCGTGCTCAGTGATGTCACCCCCAGCCTCCCTCTATGTACCCGCCTCCGCTCAGCGATGCCCCGCCTCCGCTCAGCTATGTCACGCCCCGCCTCCTCTCAGCTATGTCAGGCCCCGCCTCCGCTCAGTGATGTCACGCCCCGCCTCCCTCTATGTACCCGCCTCCGCTCAGCGATGTCCCGCCCCGCCTCCGCTCAGCGATGCCCCACCTCCGCTCAGCGATGTCAGGCCCCCGCCTCCGCTCAGCGATATCACCCCATGCCTCCGCTCAGCGATGTCCCACCCCGCCTCCGCTCAGCGATGCCCCGCCTCCTCTCAGCTATGCCCCGCCTCCTCTCAGCTATGTCACGCCCCTCCTCCTCTAAGATAAGTCATTCCACCTCCGCTCATTGATGTCACGACCCGCCACCCCTCTATGAACCTGCCTCCGCTCATCGTGCCCCGCCTCCGTGCTCAGCGATGTCACGCCCCGCCTCCCGCTCAGCGATGTCATGCCCCTCCCGCACCAGCGGATGTCAGGTAGCCCGCCTCCGCTCAGTGATGTCACGCCCCGCCTACGCTCAGCTCTTCAATCCCCGCTCTACCTCTCAATTGATGTCATCGCCCCGCCACCCCTATGTACCCGACCTCACGCACAAGCGATATGTCAATGCCGCCACCTCCGCTCATGATGTCCCCCCCCCGCTATCCCGTCTATGAACCCTCCTCCACCTCAGAGCGATGCCCCGCACCGCACAAGCGATGTCAGGCCCCGCCTCCGCTCAGTGATGTCACGCCCCGCCTCCCTCTATGTACCCGCCTCCGCTCAGCGATGTCCCGCCCCGCCTCCGCTCAGCGATGTCAGGCCCCGCCTCCGCTCAGCGATATCACCCCATGCCTCCGCTCAGCGATGTCCCACCCCGCCACCGCTCATGAATGTTCCAGGCCCTGCCTTCCGTCTCAGTGATGTCCCGGCCCGCCCCACTTTTACCCCGCCTCCACGTCAAGCTTATGTCACACCCCGCCTCCGCTCAGCGATGCATCCCCGCCTCCCTCCAGTGATGTCACCTCCCCGCCTTCCTCTATGTACCCGCCTCTGCTCAGCGATGTCACGCCCCGCCTCCGCTCAGCGCTGCCCCGCCTCCTCTCAGCTATGTCACGCCCCGCCTCCTCTCAGATATGTCAGGCCACGCCTCCGCTCAGTGATGTCACGCCCCGCCTCCCTCTATGTACCCGCCTCCGCTCAACGATGCCCCACCTCCGCTCAGCGATGTCAAGCCCCGCCTCCGCTCAGCTATGTCAAGCCCCGCCTCCGCTCAGCGATGTCAGGACCCGCCTCTCAGCTATGTCACGCCCCGCTTCCTCTCAGTGATGTCACGCCCCGCCACCCTCTATGTACCCGCCTCCGCTCAGCGATGTCACCCCCCGCCTCCCGCTATGTACCCGCCTCCACTCAGCGATGCCCCGCCTCCGCTCAGCGATGTCAGGCCCCGCCTCCGCTCAGTGATGCCCTGCCTCCGCTCAGCGATGCCCCGCCTCCGCCCAGCGATGCCCCGCCTGTGCTCAGCGATATCACCCCATGCCTCCGCTCAGCCATGTCCCACCCCGCCACCGCTCAGCGATGTCAGGCCCCGCCTCCGCTCAGTGATGTCACGCCCCGCCTCCTCTGAGTGATGTCACGCCTCCTCTGTAATGGCTCCACCTCGTCTGTAATGGCCCCACAGTTACACATTATTACAGGACTGATAGGACATGAATAGGCAGAGCTGAGATGGGAAGCTGAACGCATCCGCGGCTCCGGCAGCTCTGCGGTGACGTCACGTCATACCCGGATGTTTATGACACAGTAATATTATAACGTCGTGGGCGGAGCCTCTGCTGACGTCACCCACGTTGGTGTCTAACCTTGTCCCGAGTGACGTCACACACACTAATGACAGCTTTATCACCGGAAGCGAAGCTGAGTGTCCCCCCCCACCCCCCACACCCCCACCCCCCCCGGACCTCCCGAGCCGTTTACCCTGCCCGCTTCCGCCGTCTCTGCGCCCGCTTCCCGGTGCCTCCAGTCCATCTTCCTCATTGGTCATTTCGCACGTCAATCATCTGGTTGCCAGGAGACGTACCGCCAGCACGAATGGGCGGTGTCCCGTCCTCAGTACTGTGAATGGAGGAAATCTGACCAATCACCGTCAGCTGCCGCCGTTCCTTAGCAACAGAGATGACAGCCCCCAGCGTGCGACGTGCCTGGCGGAGGCGGGGCGATGGGCCCCCATTTTTAGGAACCCCCGGTACCCCCCCGCAGTGCTGGAACCCGATGATGGACGCGGTGCCCTAAAAGAACACGATGTTCGGCAGCTAGAGACATGGCCGGGGGGTAATAGGGGAGAGGGGGGTGACCTCCCCCTGGAAGCCGAAAATTCTTCCCGTATATACCTGGGACTTTCACAGTACCACTTTTCCGCCCCCATAAGGACATGGCAGTAAATACCTTTTTGGACCCCGGCAGTACAATCCTGTCCTGTATATATGGGAAAAGCCCCGTGGGCCCCTTCTCCTGTTCCCGTAAATGGGACACTGTGAATACAAATCCGTTCCCCGTATATTTTGGAAACTGCCCGTGAAAAATTCCCTGTCCTGTAATATGGGACAGTCACCACCTCCCGCCCCCGTAATTTTTATGGACACTGCACAATTTCCCCTTTCCGTCCTGTTAAGGACCTGCCATAACCCCCCTTTTTCCCTCCTTTATAAATATAATTTTTATATAAAAAATATTTTTTAATTTTAAAAATAAAATTTTTTTTTTTATTTTTTATAGCAAATGCACCGTACCAAATTCTCCTTCCTTGTATTATGGACCCCTGCAAGTCCCACTTCTCCTGTCCCTTTTTTATATATATATTTAGACAAAAACCCGCACCCTACCAATTTCCGTCCTGTATATATGGACCTGGGGCAGTACTACTTCTCCTGTTTCCCGATATATTTGACCCCGTCCCGGCCCCCTTCTCCTGTCCCGTATAAATGGGAAAACTTTACAGTTCCCCTTCTTTTCTGTTTTATATGGACACCCGCACAAATAAAACCCCCCCTGTCCTGGATTTTTATGGACACTGCAAGTTTCCACTTTTCCCTTTTTCTGTAATAGGGGCCCCTGCCCCCCACCACTTTGTCCCCTTTTTATTGGACAATTGAGCAGTACCACTTTTTGTTATATGACACAGCCCAGGTAAAACCTTCAGGGCCCCCTAAAATTTGGACACTGCTCAGTTTCCACTTCTTTTCCTGTATATTTGGAAAATGCATACCCAATCCCCTGTCCCGTATATATATGGAAAAAACACAGCCACTTCTGTCCCGTAAATATGGAAAGCACATACCAAAATTTTTCTTGTCCCGTATTTTTGGGAACGCCCCAGTACCAACTTTCCTGTCCCCGTATAAACGGGCACGCCCAGTACCCTTTCCTGTCCTGTATATTTTGGGGGACAGTACCCCCTTTCCCGCCCTGTATTTATATGGACAAGACAGTAAAAATTTCTCTGTTTCCTTTTTATATAAGGGCAAAGCACAGTACCCTTCCCCTGGGCCCCCTATTTATATTTGGGCAAAAGCCCCCAGTACCAACTTCTTCCCAGGGAAAGTAAAATTGGACACTAACCATTACCCCTTTTCCCGCCCTGATTTATAGGAACCCCTGCAACCCGTAACCCTTCCCCGTCCTTTTATATATGGGCATGTCCAGTATTATCCTTTATATATATAATATTTATTTAATATATTTTTTCATTTTGTAAAATTTTATATATAAAAAAAATTTTTAAAAAATTAATATTTCATAAATTTTAAAAATTAAAAATTTTTGGGGCCCCAACAGTTCCGCTTCTGCCCGTTGATATATACACTGCCCCTTAAAAACTTCTGTTTGTAAAATATGGGCATGCACAGTACCATTCCCGGAAAATATAGCCCCAGGGACAGTACAACTCCCCCCTGTTTTAAAAATTTTGGGCACTGCCCCTGTACCCCTTTTCCCCGTCCTGTTTCAAAATATGGAACTGCACAAATACCACTTTTCTGTCCTTTATATAATGGACACTGCAAAAGTACCAATTCTCCTGTCCTGGCATATTTGGACATACACAGTAAAACCCCTTATCCTGCCCGTATATATTGAAACTGCCAATACCCCTTCCCCTTGTCCTGTATTTATATGGACATTTTCCACAGTAAACCCCTTTTCCTGTTTCTGTAAAATATGGGACCATGCCCCAAATACCCCAAATTCTCCTGGGCCTGGGATATTTGGAAAACTGCAAAAGTACCTCTTTTCCCGCCCTCTTAAAATATGGAAACCTGCAAATTTCCCTTCCCTGGGCCCCGTTTTAAAATGGACACTGCAGTATCATTTTTTTCTGTCCTGTAAATTTTTGACACTGGAAAAGTAAAAAAATTCTCCCGTCCGTTAAAATGGACACTGAAAAGTTCCCCTTCTCCTGTTCCCCGTGTGTGTATTAATAATAATAATTTAAAAAATATTTTAATTAAATATAGACATGCACAGTACCAAATTCTTTTTAAATTGTCCCTTGGGGGAAAATATGGACCCCTGTGCAGTACTACTTCTTTCCTGTCCGTATTAAAATGACACTTTTCCCGTTTCCACTTCCCCTGGCCCCGTATATATATGGGACACTGCAAGTACCACTTCTGTCCTTTTTAAAAAAAAAAAATATGGGCCTCACAGTACCAAATTTTTTTCTTGGGCCTGATAAATGGAACTGCCCAGTACCAACCCCTGTCCCCGTAAATTTTGGACAATGCACAGTACCATTTTTGTAATATATTGACACAGCAAAAGGGACAACTTCTGCCCTTTTAAAATATGGAAAATGCACAGTTTTCCCCAAATTTGTCCTGGTTTTTTATAGGGGGCACTGCACAGACACTTCTCCTGTTTCCCGTATATATATGGACACTGCACGTACCCACTTTTTCCTGTAAATTTTGACACTGGGACCCGTCCCTTTTTCTTGTCCCGAATTTTATGGACACTGCACCGTACCCCTTCCCTCCTTTTTCCGTATTTAAGGACACTGCCCGTACCACTTTTCCTTTTCCGTATAAAGGGCACAAATACCCCTTTTTCCTGCCCTGTATTTATATGGACATGCACCGTACCACTTCTCTGTCCTTTTTTATATGGACAATGCCCCGTTCCACTTCCCCCGCCTGTATTTATATGGACAAAAGACAGTACCACTTTTCCTGTCCTTGGGATATTTTGGGGCACTGTGCAGTACCTTTCCTGTCCTGTATACCTAGACACTGTGCAAAATAATACTTTTCCTGTCCCTGTAAATATGGACACTGTCCTTAACCCACCTTTTCCTGTCCTTTATATAAGGGCACTGCCCCGGGACCCACTTCTCCCGTCCTGTAATTTTGGCCAGTACCACTTTCCCCGCCCTGTATTTTTTAAAGAAAAAATGGCCCCTGTTTCCCCCATATGTCCCGTGAAAATTTTAAAATATTTTAATATAATATATATTTTTTATATATGGACATGCACAGTACCAACTTTTCCTGTTCCGTATAAATTTGGGAAAAATGCCCAGTTTCCACTTCTGGGCCCGGAAATATGGACACTGGCCCCAGAAACCCCTTCCCTTTTCTTGTTTTATAAAATTTTTAAAAATTGACACTGCACCCGTACCATTCTCCTGGGCCCGTTTAAAAGGGACATGTTGGGAGTATACTTTCCTGTCCTTGGGATATTATGGACCTGTGGGGGAGGTAATACTTTCCTTTTCCCCCGTATATAAGACACTGGGCCGGGGCTTCTTCTCCTGTCCTATATTATGACAAAAGACCAGTACCCCTTCTCCCGCCGTGATTTATATGGAAAACGCCCAGTACCACTTTCCCGTTTCCCCCTAAATAAGGACACTGTCCCCGTATTTCTCCTTTTTTTATATAATATGGACACTGAAAATTTCCATTCCCTTCCTGGGGATTATGGGCACTAACCCTTAAACCCTTCCCTTTTCCCTGGGATTTTTTAAAGGGACACTCACAGGGACCACTTAACCCCTTTTCCCGTATATATGGACATGTTTCCCGTATTAAATCCTGTTAATTAAAATATTTGGAATGCACAGTACAACTTCTCCTGTCCTGTAAAATATGGACACTAACCCCTTACCACTTTTCCTCCCTGTATTTATATTGGCCCCTGCACAGTAAACTTTCCCGTCCTGATATAATTTGGGCCCCTGGCCCCGTACCCCCTTCTGTCCCCCTAATTTTAAAGGGGCACTGGGCCCGTACCACTCTGTAATATAGAACAGCACAAATACAACTCCTGCCCTTTTAAAATATGGACCACTGCACAGTACCATTTTTCCCGTCCTGTTTCAAAATGGACACTGCAAAAAAAAAGGTTTTTTCCACTTCTCCTGTCCTTTTATAATATGGACACTGCAAAAGAACCCCTTTTTCGGGCCTGGCCCTTTTATTTGGACCCCCTACACATTTCCAAATTTTTCCTGCCTGTTTTTTATTTACACCCCCCGTAAACCCCTTTCCTTTTCCTGAAAAATATGGACCCCTGCACAGTACCATTCTCCTGTTTTTCCCCCCCCGTATATATGGGGCAATGCAAAGGTTTCCCCCTTTTCTTCCCGGGTTTTTTTCCCGTTTTATATTACACTGCACAGTACCAACCTTTCCTTTTCCCCCCTTTTAAAATATTTTGGGGCACTGCAAAATTCCCTTCTCCTGTCCCCGTGTATATGGACACTCCACGTTAAACTTCTTCTTTCCTGTATAATAGAACAAATGCACGTACCACTTCTCCTTTTCCGGGATTTTGGCAACTGCACAGTACCACGGGGTATTGTATATATGAACAAATTGGAAAATTTCCACTTTTCCCGTCCCGTATATATGGACACTGCACAGTACCACTTTTCTGTCCTTTTATTATTTTGGGAACCCCTGCACAGTAACCCCGTCTCCCGTCCGGGAATATAAATGGACAATGCACAGTAAACCCCTTTTTGTATTTTTTTATATAGGAAACGCACAGTACCAAAATTCTGTCCCGTATTTTATGGACCCCCTGCCCCCAGTACCATTCCAAAGTCCTGTATATAGGACCCTCTTTTTCTTTGCCCCCTTTGGCGAACCCCTCTTTTTTTGCTCTCTGCCCCTCGGGCAAACCCCCTTTTTTTGTCCTCGCCCCCCTGGCGCCCTTTTTTTTCTGTCCTCGGGGACCCCCTTTCTGTCTTCTGCCCCTCGGCGAACCTCTTTTCTGTCCTCTGCCCCTCGGTGACCCTCTTTTTTTGTCCCCTGCCCCTGGGGGACCCTCTTTTTGCTCTCTGCCCCCGGGGACCCCTCTTTTCTGTCTTCTGCACCCGGCGACCCCTTTTCTGTCCTTTGCCCCTCGGCCCCCCTCCCTTTTTTGTCCCTTGCCCTCGGGGACCCCCTTTTTTGTCCTCGCCCCTCGGCGGGCCCCTTTTTGTCCTCTGCCCCTCGGCGACCCTCTTTCTGTCCTCTGCCCCCCGGCGACCCTCCCTTTTCTGGGCCCTTTGCCCCCCCGGGGACCCCCTTTTCTGTCCCCCCTGCCCCTCGGCGACCCTCTTTTTCTACTCC
>JAODAL010036153.1:0-42043 GCA_025379985.1 Phyllomedusa bahiana
CAGCTTCTCTCCTCTATCCATCCTTTTTTTATAATCACAGAGCTCAGCTTCTCTCCTCTATCACATCCTGCTCTTATATATCACAGAGCTCAGCTTCTCTCCTCTATCACATCCTGCTCTTATATATCACAGAGCTCAGCTTCTCTCCTCTATCACATCCTGCTCTTATATATCACAGAGCTCAGCTTCTCTCTCTATCACATCCTGCTGTTATATATCACAGAGCTCAGCTTCTCTCCTCTATCACATCCTGCTCTTATATATCACAGAGCTCAGCTTCTCTCCTCTATCACATCCTGCTCTTATATATCACAGAGCTCAGCTTCTCTCTCTCTGGGTTCACACAACATTTTTCATGGCACATATATTTCTCCCCTCCATACTTCTCTGCCTTAATCTCCAGATACCTCCCCTCACACAATCTCCGCTCCTCACAGGACCTTCTTCTCTCCTCTCCCCTTATCAGCTCCTCACACAACCGTCTCCAAGATTTCTCTCGTGCTTCCCCATAGTCTGGATCTCACTGCCCCAACACATCAGACTCGCCCCCAACGTCCCCAGGTTCAAAAGCAACCTGAAAACCCATCTCTTCAGGATAGCCTATAACCAACAATAACCTAGCAGCCACTGCACTACCCCAAAAACATGTCTGCCCCTCACCTTCTGTCTCTCTCCTCCTCCACTGTAGATTGTAAGCCCTCGCGGGCAGGGTCCTCACTCCCCCTGTGCCAGTCATAAGTCAGTCAGTATTATCATTGTACTTGTTTGATATATGTATGTATTTGAATGTACAGCTCCCTGAAATCAATGGCGCTTTAAAATAAATAATAATAATAATAGATAAAAAAAAGTTCATTTTAGTTATTTTAAGGGTTTTCCACATAGATATTGTCTACACTGTCCAATAAAAATTGTCGCTGAAAAATTTGCCTAGTTTTAAAATACTTACTTATGTATGATAGCGTAATACCACAATATAAATATTACCGTCATACTGTTACTAAAAAGCTCATTATACCAAGACCATCAATACCAATAATGCCATTCCATGAGGATCAAATAAAACTGCAGCCCATGACCACATGCAACCACTACATAGTGACTGCTAGTTGTACACAGGCTCTGCAGACATATATGTGATTACAGTGCAGTTACAGCCAGGGACTCACAAATGACGTCTTCACTGTTTCTTTTCTTCTCAATCTGGTCCAGACCGCCGTGACGACTTCTACCACACAAACATCTTAACCTCTTTAGTTTTACTAAAGCTCCCGACCCGTGCCCCACCTCTGTACAAACTCCCCATCCATAATGCCCCAATTGGTAATAATTAATCCCTTGTGTCCCAAACAGTAAGGGCGCGTTCCCACTGCAAGCCGGCCGGTACTTGTCCTGTTTTGCGGCCGTCCCCACTGGGAGGGGGGGGGCAGCTTTTCTCCGCGATGAGCCCTCCCCCTTCACATTGAGATGCACAGATTCCATCCGGACGGAAGATTGTGCTATCACAATGTTACTGCTGCACGGGTTTTCCATAGAGCACAATTGTGCTAATTTTTGGCCGGTTTTTCAGGCGGTCTGAAAAACCGCAAACCGGCTGGAAAACCGGGCGTAAACCTGTGCATTGGGGACATGCCCTAATAGTACTCTGAGACAGCTATAATGGCTCCTGTTTGTGCACAGAGTTTTGGTCTTTTAAGTCCTCATACAGTAGGTAAATCTCCAATATAGTGGGTAGATACACCACAAATTAGGAAGGCAGATAGGTAGATACCCTTTTTAGGTAAATAGATGCTACTTAGGCAAGTAGGCTCCCTTATTAAGTAGGTAGTCAAGTTGCCTTCCCCCATTGGATAAGTAAATAGATTGGTATATAACCCACATTACTAAGGTACATAGGCTCATGTTAGGTAATTAGGGTTTTAGGCTTTTTTTGTTGCGTATATAACCGCGCTATTAGGAAGGTAGGCATACAGTCCCCCATTTGGTAGAAATATAAATGCTCCTGTTAGGTAGTAGGTATACAGCCCTGCATTTGTTAAATATGCCTCTATTAGGAAGGTAGTATATATGCACCAATTAGGTAGGTAGGTATAAAGCCCAAATTTGGTAGCTATAAATGTCTGTTGGGTAGGTAAGTATATATGCCCAAATTAGTTATGTAGTTATACAACCCCACATTTGCCTGTCAGGCAGGTAAGTATATACTTTCCCTTCCCGCCCAATTAGGTAGGTAACCCTCCCGAGTCTTACTCTTTAATGTAAGGTAAAAAAAAAATGACCTGTCCCTGTTCCCCTACTGTACAGCTGACCTTTCAGCCTCTATCCTGTGTGGAGCAACGTGATGCAGTGATGTCATCACACATCAGAGTGATGATGTCACTATACTGTGCCGTCTATTGTCTTCTGTAGGGCTGAAGCATATGGATGCAATCACTTATAGCCGGAGGGTTACAGGAGTACCAGTGGACAATTTTAAAGTAGCATCGGACTTGGAGCCCACAGAGAGTTTCACAGGTTCCCCGATGGGCCAGTCCAAGCCAGGGCTACAGTATTCGGGGCAACAGCCTTTTTATTTGGGGCACAGGCCCCAGATAAAAAGGCAATAGCTACGCCATTGGTGAGCAGACACTTCTCCATTAGGGGACTTCTTATTAACTATGTTGGCTCTACATGTGTAAGCGCAAGCACATGGATCAGGCATCTCATAAGCAAAGAGGTTGGAACCTTAGGCACAAAGGTGAATCAGTTGTCAATAGAATACCAATTTCCATTGGCTAAATCAAGTATTACTATAAAACTTTTATTTTCTCTAAGGGCCACATATATGAAGCTCGCCACGTCGGGGTGCACCTTTTTGCCAGTTTTCCGGCGAAATTTGCGCCCGATTTATGTCGGCGCTGGGGCGCGCTCATACATACTATGTAAAGTCCGCCGCGCCTCGCCAGTGTGTGAGGCGCAGTGCGAGACTTAGGCGCAGTGCGGCGCTGCGCCTAAGATTCGCCACCGAGGTAGTGCGCTCAGTGTGTGAGGCGCAGTGCGGGGACTTAGGCGCAGTGCGTGGCTGCGCCTAATAGTCGCTGTCCGAGGAGGTGCACTCATACATGCGGGGAAAAGTCTGCCGCGCCTCGCCAGTGTGTGGGGCGCAGTGCGGGACTTAGGCACAGTGCGGAACTGAGCTTAACATGTATTCTGATTCGAGACAGGCTGGAAAACAGCGAGAAATCATTAAACATGTCCGTGCGGAGTATGAATCAAAAAATTGCCTTTATAAAGGCGTAAAACATTATCAGAAAAAGAGCTCAAACCTACTACAAAAAATACATAGATAAAATCACTTTCCAAAAATCCAGAACGACGCTATATTGGGAATTTGGATATTTCAAATTGCCGGGAAATACAGTAATTCAAATTCTGTAAGCTATTCTCATTGGTCGGCAAAAACCAACCAATCAGAATAGGAGCGACAGTGACCCATGAAAACCTATGGAGAAGTTTGGACCAATCAAAATCAAAGGCGGGACAGTTCAAAATACAGTAAAAATGCAGAAAAAGAGCTGATTGGTTGAGCTAGCGGGGCTTGGCAATCCTGGCCAATCAGACTAGGAGCGACCGGGACCCATTATAACTATGGAGAAGTTAGAACCAATCAAATTCAAAGGTGGGACAGTTCAAAATACAGTAAAAACGCAGAAAAGAGCTGATTGGTTGAACTAGCGGGGGCTTCCCTATCCCAGCCAATCAGAGCGCGAGCTACATCTCCCATTGTAGTCTATGGAGAGATCGGCGCAATGCAATCTCGGCTCTCAGCGCCATCCGGCATGGAGTATGATTAAAAAGATCATTTTTATTAGGTGTAAAATATTATCTGTAAAAGAGCTGAAACCTTCTATAAACATAAATCAGTCAAATCCCTAACAACGCGTTTGTCGCCGAGACCGGCGCTACATCGGGAATTGCAATATAGAGAATTGCCGGGAAATACAGTAATTCAAATTGTTAGAGCTCTTCTCATTGGTCGGCATAAACCAGCCAATCAGAATAGGAGCGACAGTGGCCCATTCTAACCTATGGAGGAGTATTGACCAATCAGAATAGGAGCAACAGGGACCCATTCTAACCTATGGAGAAATATAGACCAATCAAAATCAAAGGCGAGATAGTTCAAAATACAGTAAAAATGCAGAAAAGAGCTGATTGGTTGAGCTAGCGGGGGCTTGGCTATCCCGGCCAATCAGAGCGCGAGCTACATTCTCATAGAGTAGGGAAAAGTGGGGAGAAGAAATGCAGAGCGAGCTCTGTTTGTGATTGGCTAACTTAAAATAGGCGCGGTTATTTGGACCAATGGGAGAGCGAGCGACGCTCCTATGGGTTTTCTAATCTGGAATAAAACTGTACATGGCCGAAATCAAATGATAAGACTACAGAAGTTTTCCCGATGTGTATATAAAATGAATAATAATATGAGGGTAAAGAAAATAAAATATTAATTCAATAAAATCATGTTTATTTTCGTTGCACCCATACTATTGATCCTTGGCTAAAGAAAATAAAGAAATAATGATTTTATTGAATTAATATTTTTTTGTTCGTTACCCCCATATTATTGTTCATTTTATATACACATCGGGACAACTTCGGGTGTCTTATCATTTGATTTCGGCCATGTACAGTTTTATTCCAGATTGCATTAGAAAGCCCATAAGAGCGTCGCTCGCTCTCCCATTGGTCCAAATAACCGCGCCTTACAATCTACTAGTAGGGATGAAAGAGACAGGAGGTGAGGGGCAGGCAGGTTTGTGAGGTGGAGTAGTAGCAACAGGGTTATTGTGAGTTATTGGCTATCCTGAAGAGATGGGGTTTCAGGTTGCTTTTAAGGCTAATGAAAGTGGAGGAGAAACTGAGGTGTTGAGGCAGTGAGTTCCAGAGAATGGGGGAAGTACGGGAGAAATCTTGGCGACGGTTGTGTGACAAGCTGACGAGAGGAGATCAAAGACCCAGGTGAGTCCTGTGAGGAGCGGAGATTGCATGAGGGGAGGTATCTGGAGATTAAGGCAGAGATGTATGGAGGGGAGAGGTTATGGAGAGCCTTGTAGGTCATGGTTAGTTACTTGATCTGAATTCGCTGGGCAATGGGAAGCCAGTGAATGGATTGGCAGAGGGAAGAGACCGAGAAGGAGTGAAAAGAGAGGTGGATAAGGTGGGCAGCGGAGGTGAAGATGGTTTGGAGGGGAGCTCAGCTTTTATTTTTCAGAGCACTTTATGAAATGAAAGCTGACCGCTTATTGGTTGCTATTGGCAACAAAACAGTTTTATGGGGCATGGGGCTAGTCAGTTTTCATACATAAGGCCCTATGTTTCTATAAAGGCCATAATCCTGGAATGATGGAGATCCTGCTCTCATATACAGACACAGGAGAGGTCACATGATAATGACAATTTAGGGATTATGGTGTTAATCATCTACAGAGTTGTGATCTACTAAAGCAAGTTCCACCACTGGGTTCGGTGTCTGTGAAATACATGTGGATTATTTTTGTTGGCTGATGAAATTTAAAGGCTTTAGATCAGTTGTGTTTTCACAGGTGCCGGATGTTGTCGCTCAAATGTCATAGCACAAATCGGCTTCTATGTTCTCCAATTTTCACAAACATTTTGAAATATTTCAGCTACTACAGAAACTGCAAAGCACAATATAATGGATTATTGTATAAACCAAACAATAAGACAATGCATAAAACTAATGACCTGATCAAGTATAAGGACAGGGAATCGAGAATGACGACTCTACTACTGTCTTGTCTCTATTGCCAGTAAGTAGAATGCCACCTGCTGGAGAGTTCAGAAATTACCTTTACAGTCACTAGTTTTTGTCTCCCAACCTGGAAAGCTGGGGGTCCTTAGAACATAGTCCCAGAAGCACAATATAATGCTAGGCAAGAATACAGAATCTTTTGCTTTATTAGCTGCTAGTAACTGTTTAAAGGTGATGTGGGTGCTAGTGCTAATAGCCGTATTCGATGCAATTGCTCCCCTGGCAATGCCAGGAGAATACAGACACTGTATACCATATTTAGTTAAATGTGCTAATGTGATGGCAGTGTCTCTCCTCCACAGGATACAGGCATCCGTAATAGCTGACAGAGAGAAAAGAAATGGAATTTCATAGTTACACCTTTGAGTTTGTTCAGAGTCAAACTAGGGTATTGTGGACTCACCAATGGAAATGATTCTTGGGGCCCTGCAGTGGAGTTGATTCTTGGGGCCCACCAGCGGAGTTGATTCTTGGGGCCCACCAGTGGAGTCGTTTGATGGGGCCCCCCCATGGAGTTGATTCTTGGGGCCCTCTAAGTGGAGTGATTCTTGGAGCCCTCCAGTGGAGTCGATTCTTGGGGCCCTCCAGTGGAGTTGATTCTTTGGGTCTTCCACTGGAGTTGATTCTTGGGGCCCACCAGTGGAGTTGATTCTTGGGGCCCTCTAGTGAAAGGGATTTCTTGGGGCCCTCAGTGGAGTTGATTCTTGGGGCCCTCCAGTGGAGTTGATTCTTGGGGCCCACCAGCGGAGTTGATTCTTGGGGCTCAGCAGTGGAGTTGATTCTTGGGGCCCTCTAGTGGGGTTGATTCTTGGGGCCCACCTGTGGAGTTGATTCTTGGGGCCCACCAGTGGAGTTGATTCTTGGGGCTCACCAGTGGAGTTGATTCTTGGGGCTCACCAGTGGAGTTTATTGTTCGTGTCCACCAGTGGAGTTTATTGTTCGTGTCCACCAGTGGAGTTGCTTTTTGGGGCCCACCAGTAGAGTTGATACTTGGGACCCACCAGTGAGTCTGATTCTGGGACCCACCAGTGGAGTTGATACTTGGGACCAACCTGTGGAGTTGATACTTGGGGCCTATAAGTGAAGTGTCCTACTTTCTGCTTCTCTTTCTTTTCCTTACCTAGACATGTGATGCCCTGGTGACCATTATGCCCAAAGACCTACTGTAGGTTTCCCCTACTCTCTTGTGAGCCAGCCCAAGCCTGAGTACAAGCACATGGAGCACAGATCTAATGTGGAATAGAGTGCAGATTTTTATGTGAATTAGCTGCTGTTTTATTGCAGATTTTACTGCAGATTTTCTATGTTGACTGCAGTGGGAGAAAGTAAGATCCACATGAAAACTTTATCTACCGATTTTAGTGCACATTTTGCTCTCTTCCACTGAAGGCAATGTAAAAAAATGTTCAGTAAAATCTGTGATAAATCCACAGCAAACTGCATCAAAACCGCAGTAGATCTGCCCCTTGTGAGTGTACCTTTTTGTTTCCCAAACAATTTATAAAGGGAGCAAGTCAATAATTATGTATATAGAAAGAGAAATATGACAACTTACTCTTCACGGCCAGAGCTAAGCCTGAGTTGCATCAAGAGCAAAAGATTTTCATTGTCAATTGTCTCTGATCTAACCAACAGAGCTATTACACAATGGGAATACGTTTTTATGGTTCTTTAAAAGTTTGTCCACTTTTAATTATTTTAATTTATTATGTAAATAAAGGGAAATCATAGAATTTTCGAATTCACGGGTATCAAAAATTCATCTCCTGTACCCCTTTTATACCATTGCAGTAAGCCCCTATCTAAAAATAAATGGTGTATCCCATGTTCCAGCCCACAGTAATGGTTCCCATGGAATAACTGTGATTGGATAAACATGGTGTCAGTTATTTGACCTCCAGCAGTCAGTTAGTAGCAGGGTCACATGACATCTGTGGGGTAACTAGATGACATTTGGTATGTTTTTGTTAATAAAGTTACCTGTAAAACAAACAGATGAAGACAAAGATGAGACAGAGAACAATATGTGGTATCTTCTCCACAAACACTGACAGTAATAACGCTGCTGGAGGTAGTAATACTGGAGAAGTTCTGCTCCTCCATACACTACTGTTACCTGGATACCAGGGTCACACGACTGTTTAGTCCATATGGTTAGTTCATAGCAGCCATAACCATGGACAGGAATGTGGTCTATACCATTTTACAGGGGCCTATTGCAGTGATATAAAGGAGGTATAAGAGTAAAATTTCCAATACGTGTATATTTTCTTTTTCCATTTCCTTACATACATTCTTGTAATACAGTATTTCTCTTTGTTATATCTTGCAACACTTTTTTGTTAGGCATTGTAAGGGTGTGTTCACACGGTGTATTTGCGGAGCCCCACAAATACAGTAGCACTCATTAAGTGAGTGTGAATGGGTGCCGGGCTGAAGCACTTTAGAAGTACGCACTAGTCAGCGTGTACTTCTAATACAGCAGGCATATAGCCCCGCGCACAGTACACACCGCTATACGCCAGGGAAAAGCCGTGTGAACATGGCTTGGGCTCTGTCTCCACTGAGCAGAAAACAGTTCCCATAGACTTCTATACTAAAAGCATCCTACTGTCTCCACTGAGCATCTTTTTTCTGCTCGTTTTTGCTGCTGGTCGTTTTTTGAAACATGTTCTAAAAAACGACTGAGAAGGGCAGAAAATGAACTATTAGGGCATGTTCCCACGGCACGGGTTTGCAGCTGGTTTTTCAGACGGTTTGCAGTTTTGCAGACCGTCTGAAAAACTGGCCGCAAACGAACATACTGGGCTTCTATGGAAAACCCGTGCAGCAGTCCCCACTATACATTGTGCATGCTCATTCTTCTGTCCGGTTTACGGATGGAATATGAACATGTGAATGGGAAGAGGGAGGACTTTTTTCCGCTCATCGTGGAGAAAAGCCACCCCCCCCCCCTGCAGCCGTGGGGACGGCACACACACTGGACAAATACCGGGCGGATAACCCGGCCGGGATTTGTCCTCTGCCGTGTAAACGGGCCCTTGGGGGCTATGGCTGTGTCTCCACTGCACAGAAAAACGTCCAATTTTTCAGTGTTTTTTTTTTTTTTTTACATTGCTGTGCATGACTGCAAAAAAACGCTCCAAAAAAACGCACCAAAAACCGGCCGTTTTTTCAGCTGTTTTTGACCGTCAGTGGACGAAAATCTCAGTTTTATGAAAGTTTTTAGTATTTGGTTTTCTGGTCGTTTTTTGTCCACTGCAGTGTAGACATAGCTTTACTGTCTCCCTAGCTTCTCAGCCATTTTCAGTTACTTCAGTTTCATGAAGTTTAAAATAGAGAAAGGTGTTAGACAGGGCTGCATGCTTTCCCCTTATCTATTCAATCTATAGGCAGAAGAAGTCATCAGAGAAGCAGGACTGTCTGATGAAGATAAAGGTGTTTGAATATTTGGAAGGATTATCATAATTCAGATGACTCAGCATTGCTGTCCGAAAGTGAAGAGGATTTGACAGCTAGAACAGCTAGAACAATGTTGAATTTCACAATTTACGGAGAAGTAATAGATGTGGTAGAGGCCTCATTTTACTTGGATCATTAATGAATACCAAAAGAACAAGCAGCTAAGAGATCCACCAACGAATTGCTCTCGGGAAAACATCCATGAGAGACTTGGACAGAATCTTCAGATGCAGAGATGTGTCTTTAACTAAAAAAATTATCAACCACATTTAAATTAAATATGCAACACTAAAAATGTCTACTAAACACCAAAGGATAGTCCAGATACAGTATGAAAATGTACATGTACTGTACAAACCTAAAATGCACACAATGAAATGATGAACAGAAAAGTAATAAAACTTAATGATCTTACTGGAAATCTGTATAAGGGAATACTCCATGTTGTAGAGGTGAGGAAGGAGAATAGTATCCATAGATGGCCCTGTCTGAGCTAATTCTACACAACCTAATAATGGAGTGACCGCCCCATTGGGAACCTGTCCCTTAGTAAACATGCCCTTAAAGTCTTAATGATTGAAAAGGTGTCCCTCTATAAACATGTTTCAATCCCTACCAGATGTCAGGGGACTTGTTGAGGTAGGCAATTATGGGCAACTGAGAAAATAATATAATCTTGCTTTATATCAAAGGGCAAAAAAAAATTGTCAAAGTTGACAAAGGTATAACTAAATCGGAAATAGCTCCTACCAGTAAAGTTAAGAATGCATATGGCTAATGGTACCAAAGCAAAATATCCGTTGCACATACTACATGTATATAGGCAGTGGCGTAGCTACAAGGGTCGCAGCGGTTGCACTCGCGACCCGGCCCTTGAACCAGGAAGCCCCACCACCACACCCACCCAGCAATGCAGTGATCTACTGCATGTCAGGGAAAATGTCTTATGGCCTAGTACATGCCGGAACTGGCATCCCATAACATGTGGCGTGATGATGTCATGCCTCCCACTCCGGGATTCAAAAGAGGTGTTTGCCAGGGGAACTGGAGAGAGGTGTATGTTATTTTTTTATTTTTAATAGGGGGCACTGTATACCTTCCCACTGACTTGAGGGTGGGGCTCTGTACCTACCTACTAGAGGAGGATATATCTCTATTTATCTACTAAAGTAGGCCTTATATACCTATTGACAGGAAGGGGCCCTATATATATCTACCTACCTGGGCCCAATATTACCACATACCTACTGGTTGGCTCTATATACCTATGTATCAACGTGGGGGGCTATGTACAGACTTATCTATACTAAATATTATACCAAAGGGGGCCCTATATACCTATCAACTAGGGGGCCCTATGTACCTACCTACTAGGGCCGCTATGTACCGATCTACTGGGTGGCCCTATATAACAAACTATCTACTGGGAGGGGGCTATATACCTACCTACCTATTGTGGGTGCCTTATATACCAACCTTTCTACTGGAGAACTCTATGTACCTACTTATTGGGGGAACCTTATATACCTACCTACTGGGGAGAACCTATATACAAACCTTTCTACTGGGGTCCCTATTGATATACCTATTGGGGCCCTATATATCTACCTACTGAGAGGAAACCTATACCAAAGGGGGACTTTACTTAGTATGAAAAGTCTAACCACTTATCTGACTACTTTTAAAGTCTAACCTAAAAAAAAGCGTCTACCTATGCACCTGACTAGTTTGGGAGAGCTGCCTACTATATGGAGTGTGTTCCTACCTACTTGTTTATATACAGTAGCAGTATGATGGTATTATTCAGTCTCTTTATGTTAGTGATATGTGGTCATGATGTTGCGGTATTATTGAGTCATGATGTGGTGTATTATTTGATACTTTTGTTATTTTGTTGTTGTTATTAGTAATATTGGTCTTAGTATGTTGGTTTTGTTATTAACATTATGGTGCAATTAGTCACTATGTAGTAGTGACATGTGGTGATAATGTGGTGGTATTTTTTGGCGATTTTTGAATTTTTTGTCAGTTTCAATAAAGGTACATCCAACGTAGCCATTACAACAGAAGTAACCTGAAATTTGTCACCCAAGCCAAGATTCGTCACTTGAGGTTGGAATAAATTAGCTGTGTACCAAACAGTCCTGTAAATTTTCCCCCTCCGAAAGGTAAGTAAGGGGCGTTTACCTTCATAGTCCTTGAAAGAGAACCTGTCACATAGATTATGCCCCCTGGCTGAGGACAGCACAAGCTAGTGTCAGACCTGCTGTTTCCAGCGCTGTGTCCCTTATTCTGTAAGATGCTGGAGTTTCCGTGTATTTATTGCTCAAATCTGCAGTTTTCAGCTAGAAGAGTCATTCGAAGAGTCATTCAGAGTGTCAGTTATTTACAAACCCGCCCACCTGCGGCTAGCCCCGCCCACCTCAACTGATAAACCTATTACTTTAAATAGGTAGAAACATGTGAATAACTGTCAGTGGGTAGGGCTAGCCTTTGGTGGGTGGGGCTAACACCTGCTCATGAATAAGATTTGAGGGGTAAATGCTCTAAAACTGCTGCATCTTACAGAATAAGGGGCACAGTGCTGGGAACAGCAGGTCTGACACTAGTTTGTGCTGTCCTCAGCAAGGCGGGCATAATCTATGTGACAGGTTCCCTTTAAGTCCAGGTCAATTATTAGGATGTTCCAGTCTCGTGCGAGTATGCTTCTATTACTTGTCAAATGTACCAATAACCCATGTAGGCTGTAATGAGTTGTCCTGTGAATTATGAGATTTTGGAACAAGAAGTTGTGATCCCAATCAACAGTGTCTGAGGATCCCGTTGGGATTTCCTTTTTGTAAAAAATGCTGCTGCGAGTGAGACACCAGTTTAATGAACTCAGGTCTGCCAGAACAGGTGCATCGCAGCTAAAAGTATTGGCCTTTTTTAAGGGAAAATGGGGTGACTACTTTTGAAATGTAATAAAGAGTTGGTGAATGTAGGTTTTCTAAAATTTGTTGGATTTTGATGTTGAGAAAAGGGAGATGGGTCAAATCGATCTCATTGCTAAATTTGGAACCCAACCTATTCTGATGAAGGTGTTTGACAAAGATGATAAATTCCTCTTTTGAACCATGTCAAATGATGAATAGGTTGTCTATACAGCGTAACCGTAGTCTAATGTTTTCCACAAACAGAGGAAGAGGGTGTCACCAAAAACGACTAGATTCAAACCAGCTCAAACAGAGGTTTGCTTATGTGGCAAATATTTACCATTAAGTTGTACTGTGATATACAGCAAATTTAATTGGTCACTCAGTTGTCCATATAGCCCTACCTCATCAAATTCCCAAAACAAACAGTTTTGTGCAAAATCATAGCAGTCTAACATCAGTAATGTGTTTAATTACTGTATTTGTCTGAAAACAGGGGTCAATTATGGCCCTTATTTAATGGAGCTGGAAAGCCATTTCTCAACGAGTACATTGAGTGGTTCCAGACATTGTACCAAAGGAGAAAGAACTTTGATCAAGAAATTGATTGGAGAGGGCAAAACATAACAAGAAGTGCTGACAATAATTGGCTGCTCAGTTAAAAAGATCAACAATGCTTTAAAATGGCAAAACCAGACACGTGGAAGCAAAAGGAGTACGACCATCTGACTAGATAATAGAATAACAAGAATAGTGAAGAAGCATCCAATGATGAACTTCAGTGAGCTCAAAGAAGATCTTAAGTTACCTGTGAGTCCTGCAACAACCAGATGGTGTCTACGTGAAGCTAAACTATTTGCTAAAATTCCTCATAAAGTACCACTGATTAAAAAAATACGCCTTGAAAAGGTTAAAGTTTGCCAAAAAACACATTGGCTAAAGAGAAGTGGCACAACATTCAATGGACAGAGGAGAGCAAGATTGTTCTTATTGTGCCTAAGGTTCCAGACAACCCATAAACACTGAATTCACTGTGAGAGCTGTAAAACATGGTGGTGCAAGCATAATGGTTTGGGGATGTTTCTCATCATCTGGAGTTGGGCCCATTTATCACATACCAGGCACCATGGACCAGTTTGATTATATAAAAATACTAGAAGAGGTCAAGTTGCCTTATGCTGAAGAAAACATGCCCTTGAAATTGGTGTTTCAACAGGACAATGACCCCAAACACACCAGCAAGCGGGCAACATCCTGGTTCCATATCGGCAAGATTGATGTTCTGAAGTGGCCGCCCAATCCCCAGACCTCAATACGATGAAGAATTTGCGAAGCAACATGAAAAATGCAGTTTTTTGATGCAAAACCTAAAAAACGAAATGAACTGTGGAATTTAGAACAGTCTGCTGGGGCTGGAAGACCTGTTTTCTGGTGTCAGACGTTAGTTGACTCCAGGCCACAAAAATGTAAAGCAGTTCTCAGAAATAAAGGTTACGCAACTCAATATTAGTTCACTGATTACAGAAAAGCTAAATCTGGACCAAATTTCAGTTTCTACTGCAAAACTTCCAGTTGGATATTGAAAATGCACACACTGCTATTTTATTGAACAGCTTATTAATATATTTTCTTCAATTTCAATTTATAATTAGATATTTCAATCAAGTTTTCATGTGAATATGCAGTTTTCCCAGCGTCTTTGTGTATATGTAAGTAAATGATATGACGAGGATTGAACTTTTTTCATTTGTTTGAAACACACTGCTATTATTTTGCACATAACTGTATCTGGTAGGGATTAAAACATGTTCATGTTGGGACATCTTTTCGATCATTAGACCTTTCTAGTGGTAAGCTTACTTAGAGACAGGTTCCAAAAAGGGTCATCCTTCTCAGGGCAGTCACTCCATAATTAGGTTGCAAGGTGGAATTAGCCCAGACAGAGCTGTCTTAACAGAAGAATGGGCCCCTGGGCATAGCACTGCAGTGGGCCTGCCAAAATACATGAAATCACACTTGGCCATACCTCGAGTCCCTGTCAAGCACACCCATATTATCATGCCACTTCAGCCTACAAGACTATGTGGCAGGACAGGGAGCCTTTGGCTCCCTTCTCCACCATGTTTTTTTAACTGTTTGCACATTCTAAAAACACACAAAGAGTTAACTAAGCAAAGCTAACCAAGGGATCCAGGTTATGTTTCTTGTATTCTTGTGATATACATACACCATTTGGGGCCCCTAAGCTTGTGGGGCCCCCAGACAACTGCCTAGTGTGCCCAATGGAAAAGATGGCCCTGAGCCCAGATAGGACCATACAGGGATAGCTTTTACCTTCCTCACCTCTACAACACGGAGTATTCACCATACAAGATTTCTGACAATATCATTTCATTGTTTTTTGAACATCCTTTCATTGCATGCATTTTAGGTATGTACATGTAAATTGTCATACTGTATCTGGAGTATCTTTTGGTGTTGTTCAGTCAACTTTACATTGTTGCTCATTTATTTTAAGCATCCAATAAAAGCTATGTTTTAATACTATCACTTTCTTATTTTGGTTGATAATGCTTTACTGTTTTTGGAGCATTTGTATTCACATAACTGTAAGCATATTTCTGTTGTTACTTAAGCAACTAAAATCCAACTTGTATGAACTGTGGTATTTCATTAACGTTGTATGATTGTGAAGGGCGGACAGTAAGGAAACAAGACAGAAAGAAACTTGATTCCTTTCAATGCTGGTTGTGGAGAAGAGTCTTACATGTGCCATGGACAGCTAGAGGAACAAACACATATGTGCCGGAAGAGGTTAAACCACAAATTTCTTTGGAGACAGAGATGACAAATATCAGTCTCATACTATGGACAGATCATGTGGAGGGAAAGATTGATAGATGATAAATGGAAAAGAGGAAGACCAGCAATAAGCTGGATTAACACAATAGAAAACAATCTCTATAGTTAGCAAATTGAAAACCAGTTCCAGTTCAGAAAAATGTCCCCATGCATCATAATTGACTTGGCGGCACCTGATCATCATCACATTAGGAAGTTGTATGATTTCCTATTCCACGTATATAAATGAAAACAATATAATGGACAACCCCTTTAAATCAACTACCCCATACTCAAATAAATTACATCGCAGTAACCTGGAAGCTATAATTATTTACTGTGCTTTACCTAATCAAAGCACAATCTAGGCCCTTATAAGTATGCCCTAAAGCAGTAATTCCTAATATGGGAGAATCCTTAACATTTTTTTTTTCAGGAAAACACTACTTCTATGCTTTCCTTAGTAAAGCCGGGAGAAGGAGATTACACATTCTAAGATTATGAGCCACCAATATGTTTCACTCTAGTGTTGTTAAAGGGATTTTACCACAAGGTAGAATTTATGTGGGAATCTTGCAAATTAAATAACAAACATTTTCACCATTCATCCTTATTAAAAATACTCTACCATTTTAGTTTTAGCTGACCCTTAGTGACCCATAGCATACAGCTCGTCTCCAGGGGATATAACCAGTAATGAGAGCTCAGTCCTGACCACACATGCTCAGACATCTTCCCTGCTTAGTAATCACACACACCTACTGCGGAGCAAGTGTTCAACCTCAGGTGTCATTCTACTCCCATCCTCAGTACTCCTTAGTAACTAGTGCAAACAAATAAAAAGAGAAAAAGAAACCTCAATCAGGTATGTGCAATTTGCATTGAAAACAAAAATTGGGTTCCTGCAGGGATTTGAACCTAGGACCCTTATGCTGATAGGCAGAAGTGCTAACCACTCCGCTACATTGTAGCTACTCAAAGCAATTTACATAAACAGACCTTTGTTTGACTAGGTTGAGCACACTGTGGAGAAAGACATGGCGATGTCAAGCCTGCTGGGTCATATGATAATCTGTTCAAACAAATCATACACACTCCCTTCTGAACACACCGAAAGCAGAAGCAGGACAAACCAGGCATGAAATTCCTTCATGGTAAAACCCCTTTTACTGTCCCGTTAGACATCTTAGAGAAGAATAGAAGTAGTGCTCATGCTACTGTCTTATAAACTCCTGACTAGGCTCTAGAGAGCCACATGGTTCCACATGGGAACCTTGGGAACCTTTATTGTCCTAGAAATACAAAATTTGCAGCTATGGATACAGATACCACAGGATAAGAACCTATGGATTAGAGGACCTGTATTATCATGTTTAATCATGTTTTATCATATAAGAGAAAAGTAGTAATAGGTTTTCTTTGAAGACATATTTTGTCTTTATAGGTCTTATGAAAATAGAAAACTAGACAAGTGCATTATAATTAGCATACCTGTCATTATACATCATATTGTCATGAGTCATACCATGACCTATGCCCTCAGCTGTAGACGCCCTCTTGTACCTTTCCACTTTGCCAAACAACTTCTCTGTCCTGTGGCTTCTCCAATCTGTAGTAAGTTCCTTTATAGGACATGAACATACTCATCCTCAATGACTTGAAGGGGCAGCACACACCACCCAGCTTCACCAGCCTTTGGTCTGCTACCTAATTCAATTCAAATGGCATCTTCCACCTCAAGCTGCCAATTTTTTGGTGAACTTAGTAGTGTTCCGAGCTATTTTCTAGTATGCTATTTCTTTGTTCTGACCCTTGACTTGTTTCTGACCTCTTCATCTGTCCTCTGTCTGCCCTGACCTTCTGTTTGTGACCTATGACTTTTGTCTACTACTCTGGTACCATGCCTCTACCTCAGCTGTCACTGTAGGTGACTACATTAGGGGTAGCAACCTCAGAGTCCCTTGTGGCAAAGTCTGTATCTCTTATACAAGGGGTTAAAGGGTGAAAACACAGAGACTTGTGAGACACAGCTCTGTGGTTCTATGCCAAAACTTGCCTGACTCCTAACATTCCATACAATTAATATTGATTACTGTGGATGAAGACTTGAATGAGTCTTCCAAGATTTTTAACCTTCCTACCACCTCCCACTATGCTTAAATAGAAAATTAACCCATACTTTCTCCCATCACCACCGTTCCAGGGCAGCCAGAGCTCCAGTGTACCCCTCGCCTCTCACTCATGATGTCACGTTCATGGATCACATGATGCTGCAGCCAATCACAGACCTCTGTGGTCCCATCCTGTCCATTCTGACATGTGACTCCTGAGGCCAGTAGTTGGCTGCAGCATCATGTGATCCGTGAACGTGATGTCATCAGTGAGGGTTAATTTTCATTTAATGGGAATGTGTCATCAAAAAATTAGTCATTGTTTAAGTTCTGTTTTTATGTTAAACACATTTTTGGTTGTTTTTTTATTTTTTCATATCACATTCAATATTTTTTTAATAATTCTTAAGACTTGCAGTTTTCACGTTGGCCACTAGGCCTTGTTTGCACTGCTTTAACAGCAGTCAGAGAGATGCTTTACAGTAGCTTCATGCACATAGGAGACTTAAGCCTGACTCAGTCCTATTTACTTCTATAGGAGAGTTTTCTAGTCATGCTCTGTGACCTGGGAAGAAGTCACTGTGCAGGGAGGTGAAAGGGTCAACTGTGACTATCTCCTCTTGTGGGCTGGTGGAATACTGTGTTATCTATTCCACACTGGTGTCCCCCTTTCAGTTTGACACTCTTTGTGCTGATAATGAGCAGACTACTGAGAATCTTTCTGTCAAAACGGGAAGGAGAATATTAGGGCCTGGGCCCAAAAGTAAAAATGCAAAATGAAAAAATTTGAAAGGAATGAAAAAAAATTAATTAACCAAAAATTTCTTAAAAATTTTTAAACTTATTGGGTTAAAAAATTTTTTTTGTCCTTTTTGGGAAAGGCCCTGGAAGGGGGGGAAAGGTTTTTAAATGTCCTTAACCATTTAACGGAAAACCCCCCCTGTATTTTTTTTGGGGATTTTTTTTAAGAAAATTAAGGTTGTCCTCTTCACCTATGTTTAAATAAGGGAAACATTTCTTTTGGTTTTTAATCTGGGGTTAAATTTTCATTAATTGACCCCAAAGTTGTAAGGGGTGAAAACCCTGACCCTTGATCTATCACCTGCCCTCTGTTAAACTTCTTAAAAAAAAGTTCAAAAAGTTCTTCAAAAATACAGTCTGAACTGCAAATTCCCTTTTTAGCAGGAAAAAAGGTGAAATAAAAAAAATATATTTAATTTATGATTCATGAAAAGACAAAAAGTGTCATTTAAAACAAAAACAAATTACAATGATTACAAACTTAACATAAAAGATCTGCACCAAAGTCTCCTCTGATTTTTGATTCATATGCTACGTAAAGGCATGCTTTAGGGGTGCATGGGAGCAAACACATGGGAACCTGGTTTGGGGGGAGGGGACCCAAAACACAATCCTACCATGTAAGAAGGTAAAAAATTTAAAAATAGACATTGATTTAAAAACCAATAACAGATTTGCATTACCCTTTTAATTAACCCCTGCACCTATGTATAAAATTAAGTGCACCCCTCATAAAAAATTATCTAAAAATATAGATTTAAACTTGACATGTATAGAAACACTGAGGCACATTTATCAAGGCAGTTGCCAGAATTCTGGTACAATTTGCACCCAAAATAATTCCTGCTTTACGCCCAAATTTTTAAGTATTTTAGACGTTTCTGACCTTCTCTCCTAGCCCCCAAAAGGGGCTTACCCAGAAAAAGGGTTGGTTTTTGTGGAATGGTTTATGTGCGTGTAGCAAAAATGCGCTAAAATTTTTGGGATAACAGTTCTAACTGGTGTATAACATCCCAATGATAATTGGAGTCGTTTTACTGTCTAATCCAACTTTACACTGTCTTTTGGGTACGTCCAATGACAAAGTCAAAACCATTGGTCATTTATTTTCAAAAAAACTGGGGTGGGAAAAAAAGAAAAGTTAAAAACATCCAAAACGTCCACCTCCCCCCCCCCCCCCCCACCCCAAAAAAAAAAAAATAAAAAATTGTGGGGTGCACAGGAAAAAAATAATTTAAAAGCCTTTTTTTTTTTGGTTTAGGCGCGGCCCCCAATGAGGCCCCAGGCGCCCGTAAAATTCAGGCCCAAAGGCTGCTAAAAGCGCAGAGCCCCCCGAGGCCACAGGGGCAGAAAAAGCGCAGACCCCCCCCCTGCTGCCACAGGCGCCCTTAAGAGTGCGAGCCCCCAATGCTGGGCCACAGTGCTGCCAAAAGAGTCAGAGCCCTCCAAGAAGGCCCATGCCCTTAACCTAATTTGCAGATAGTTGAAGGGTCACATTACCGGAGAAGAGGGAAAAGACAGGGGCCAAAACGGGGAAAGTGACTGCTGGGGGAAAAGCTAAAACATGGTCGACGGCTTTTGGTCTCCTGCCCCCCGCAGCCTGCTTCTGAGTGGGGGAGGGGATTTAAACCCCCTTTCCCGCCATTCCAAGCTGCAGGCGGTGGCTGGGTCTTTGTGACCCCTCTATGCAGCTTGTGGCGAGGGGAACCTGTGGGCCTCCCCAGCTCAGGGGCCCGGTCGCAACTGCGACCCCTGTAGCTATGCCGCTGGGCAAAACCACATCCAAAAAGTGGCAACATTTTATAGTTAGGACTTCAATCAATGTGGAAAGGTGTGGATTTTAGGATTTGATTTCATGATAATTCCCCAATAATTTTTTTGCATCAGAAAAATCCAATGTGTGAACATAGCCTTAGGCTCCAGAATTAGCATGAGATTTTTAAAGGTAATCTTACTGAAAGGCCCAAGTATGAAATCATGTTGGGTGTCAAGGAAGACCGATCACACAGCATCCAAGTAGGGCAATTTCTACTGACTACAGATAGGGAGCAAGTCACACACACAAGGCAGTTTGCATGGAAGAATAACCTATGCTGTGTACAAGTGTAGAGAGATAGCAGAGCACCTATAAACTTTAGACATACAGACTTTCATTCTGCAGGCATTACTTGGAAGTCACATCCAAATAGCAAAATCTGAAACTAGGAGCAAATTGCAGGCTGAATGTCAGGAGGTCTGAAATGGTTGAAGGTTTGCAGAAATGACTGCAGCTAAAAGCTACTGCAACCTTTTATTTTTAAACTCAGGCTAACCATTAACATATGTAAGTATCATTGCTTCCATGTCAATGGTGTCTATAGCCTTTGAATATTAGCTTAAAATCCTAAGGAACAGATGTTCAGTACTAGAAAACAGGTACAAGATTAGGAGATTAGTGGCCATATGAAACCACAATGTAAATTAATTTGCCCTCAGAACAAAAAACACTCAATCTCCAGATAATTGATCTTTTCCAGGGTAATCTGCAATTGAATAAAATGTAAAATAACCTGATAAAAATAGAATGATGGGCTGTTTGCATCTTCTTTGTTTCCTACAGGCAGTTAGAACATAGAGAAGAGCTATTAGACCATTAAGGCTATCCCAATTCTTTTGGTTTTGCTCCTGATTAAATTTAACTACTGAGCCTTAGCAGCTGTCCACAAAGTTGCCTATAACCAATGTGTTCCTCTGGATTGCAGCCGCAGCTCCAGACTCAGTGTAGCCTAAGGCCAGGTTCACATGGAGCGTTTTTTTTGGTGCATTTTGCGATGCGTTTTTATATGTGGTTTAGTGCAGAAATGTACAACATTAATTTCTGTGCCTTTCTGCACTAAAAATGCACCCAAAAATGAACCAAAAAACATTCCCTGTGAAAGCACCCTAAGGCCAGGTTCACATGTAGCCTTATAGTTTTCAATCAAACTTTATCTGCAAGCTGTTTTCATGCAGTAAGCCTGTGCACTGCACTTTTTGCTGTGGTTTTCTGTATTTGTGGCCAAACAATGCTGCAGTTTAAGGGTATGTTCACACAGCGTGTTGGATCCGATTTTGGATCCATTTTGGATCCGAAAAACGCATCCAAAAGTGCTGCGTAAATCGCATCCAAAACGAATCCAACATGCAGGTGCGTGTTTGGATGCGTTTTTGCTGCAGCAGGCACGCACCTTATAGTTTTAAATAGGGCTCCTGCTGCGTCTTTCGGATCAAGAATTGACATGTCAAAGCTTTGAACGGATCAGACAGACACATTAGAAAGACACAAGTAAACACAACACACGATCACTCTGTTACGAACGTGATGCGTGTTTTACATTGAAGGCAATGCAAATCACACTGCACATTGTTAGATGCGTGTTTGTGTCTGTTTAGGGTCTGAACCACGGATCCGAACACGCATCTAAAAACTGATCCAAAATTCGATCCAACACGCCGTGTGAACATACCCTTACCGTGGGTTCACAAACCTGCAGCAAAATATTGCACAATGTTACCAAACACCTGTACACATGCTAGTAGGTGCTGCTAGTAACAAGCAAACTGCTTGTAGCTAAATGTAATTTATTCTCTTCATGCCCTATGCCGCACATTTACGCTGAGCCTATTCTATACATGGCGGGCAAGGCTGGGACAAGACAACTCTTCCATTATAAAACAGAAAAATATTAAAAGTTCAAATCCCTCCACCCTTTACCATTTTACATATTAGAAAAATGTAAAAAGTTACACATACTTGGTATTTCTGCATATGTAAAATCTGATCTATTAAAATATCACATAATTTATTACGTACGTTGAACACCGTAGAGGGAAAAACAATCCAAATACCAAAATTGGTCATTTCTAGTGTTGAGCCGAACCATTCGGAAAATGGTTAATTTGGCACAAACTTTACGTTTTTTGCAAATCCGAGCCAAACCAAATTTTTTGCCGCAAGTTCGGTAAAAAGTTCGGGTTTGGCACAGGCGTTCAGCGCCTTTTTCAGCTGCTTCCTTAAATTTTGGCGACCAGCCAATCAGTGCAGAGCATGGATGGGTGGGGGGGGTCAAAAATGTCACCAGTGAGGGGTAGGGATCTCATTGGCTGCTAAAATCACAATGACCGTCTTATGGTTATGTCACTGTATTTCCTGTTAGTCGCCATTTCCAGCTTACTCTCTGTAGTGAATACACTGCTGCTTGTGTCTGCTGCTTTGCCAGCAAACAGAAACAACATATAATAGTGGTTTAACACAGGAAAAGCTGCTAGTGAGATTACTCGGGGGTGGGGGTGGGGACAGCTAGTTTAGGGAATTATACACAGCAATAGTTAGGAAGTTAGGTAGTTTTGTATATATATTCCATAGAAAATATTCTGTTTATAATTATTTGCCCATTGCAAAGTATAGGCATTTAAGAAAATTTGATTTGCTGTGAGGGTTCTTCCATACGACCCCATTTCACCGATATTGCGTAGAAAAAAAATTATGTTTATAATCCTATTTGCCCGTTGCAAAGTATAGACATTTAAGAACACTGTTGAGAACAAATCTTGACTTTTTTAATATTTATCCTATTTGTCCTATTCAAAAAAATCTTGTTTTAAAAAGTCATCTCTTCTTGCTAATTTTATTGAGTGTCCAAAAGGTCATTTTTGATGCTTTTGAGGTTGTGCTGCTGTAAAAGACAGCGATAGTCAATGTCTTATTCCCAAAAATCTTGTTTCAAATAATCATTTCTTCTTGCTAATTTTATTGTGAGTGTCCATAAGGTCATTTTTGCTGGTTTTGGGGTCAGGCTACTGTAAAAGGGATGCCAGGGGTGCCAATAGGGCAGTACTCCTGTCAGATGATTGACGGCAGCCTTGCCTACCACTGCACCCCCTATAACTACGGCACTGCCAGCTGAACCTCCATGTTGCCCTTTGGGATGTTCTTGCTGCCACCATATATCACATGTTCTTGGGACCCGATGCAAAAAGTGATAGTGGTCTCCTGCCAGTTACCATGTGTCATTTCCAATACCGGTGTCTTCTTATGTGTCAAAGTGGCCCCGTAGCAGCTGCTACCACTGTACCTGCTGTGGCTACGCCGTCCTCATCTTTTCAGTCAGCCGTTAAAAGGAATGAATTATTTTAGCCTGTGAATTTTTTTCTGTGACTCTTAGATCCAAATTTTCTTCACTAAGTTGTTCCACATATCAAGTTTACTGTTATGGATGCTAATTGCAGCTTCTCCTCACCTGTATAGGTATAAAAATTAACTAGAACATCTTCTACCATTGACTTTAATGGGGCTCGAAGTTCGGTTCAAACTTCTCAAAATTAGAGGTTCTACTTGAACTCGAACTTTTTAGGGTTCGCTCATCACTAGTCATTTCACATTCCCTAAAATTGAAAAGGGTGATAAAAAAGTTGCATCTATTCCAAAATGGTACCAATAAAAAGTACACTGCAAAAAATGCTCCCTCACTCAGGTCCACAGGGGGAAGAACAAAAAAAAGTTATTGGGTGCAAATTTAAAGAATAGAAAATGTTTGGATTTCTTTTGTGGTACTAAAACATAATGGAAACCTTACATGTTGGTATTGCCGGAATCATTTCAACCTGCAGAATACAGATAACACATTAGCTATACCGAAGAATAAATACTATAAAAAAGGCAAGCATGGGACAAGTATGTCTTCTTTTCACATTTTGCCCCACTTAGAAATTTTTGGCGGTTTCCCAGTATATTCTCTGGTACAGTGAATGACACCATTAGAAAGTACATCTTGTCCCTCAAAATAAAAGCCCTAATATGTTTATGTAGATTGAAAAATCAAAAAGTTATGGCTCTTGGAAGGTGAGGAGGAAAAAAAAAAACAAAGAGCCATATTATTTTAACCATGGTGGTTTAAAGGGTTAAACGCATTTATTTTCTGTGGCAATGAGGGGCGGCAGGTAGATCAGTGAAGGCAAACCTTTTGGAGACCGGGTGCCCGAACTGCAACCCAAAACCCGCTTATTGATCGCAAAGTGCCAACATGGTAATTTAATCAGAATACTGAGGCGATGACTGTCTCTGTTACCCATAGCAACCGATCAGAACGCAGCTTTTATTTTTTAATGCAGTAGAAGAAATGAAAAAATAAAATAAAAACAACGCACTTTTACCCTTTCAAAACGGCAATTGCCCCAAAAAAGATCACAAATGAATAAAAATAAAGTAACCATATTAAGTATTGCCGCGTGTGTAATGACCTGCCCTACAAATCTGTCATGTTATTTAACCCGCACGGTGAACGGCAAAAAAAAAAAAAAAAAAAAAGCCAAAAGAACAGTCAAAGAATTGCGATTTTCGTTCATCCCACAGCACATCAAAGGGTTAGCAATACAAACAGCAGTTCATCCCACACAAAAAGGCCCTTACATAGCTCTATAAAGGGAAAAAAAAAGTTATGGCTATCAGAAGACAGCAATGCATAAATATTGTTTTACACAATAAAAAACCTTTTTTTTTTTTTTTTTTTTTTTTTAAAAGTGCTTCAACATATGTAAATTGGGTTTTCCCATAATCGTTTCAACCCATTGAGTAAAACTAACTTTTCATGGATACTGCACGGTGAGCGCTGTTAAAAAATAAAAATAAAAACAAAAAAACACTACTAGGATTGCAGTATTTTCTTCACCCTGCTTTCCACAAAACGGATTTAAAAGCGACCAAAAAGCAAAAAGTCTTGACCCCCCCCTCACCAAAAAAAAACAAGCAACTTTTTGCATCTCTGTATGGGTAGAAATAAAAAAAAAAAAGTTATGGCTCTCAGACTATGGTGATGCAAAACGTGTTCCTTTTTGAATAAAACTGTTTTTATTGTGTAAAAGCAGTAAACATAAAAAATATACAAATTGGGTATCATTGTAATCATATTGACCTGCTGAGTAAAACTAGTTTGTCATTTATACCGCACAGTGACCGCTGTAAAAAATAAAAGTAAAAAACATTACCAGGAGATGCTGTATTTGTTTCTCAAAATGCCTCACAAAAACCTTGAAAAAAATCGATCAAAACATCATATGAACCCCATAATGATACCCATAAAAACGTCAATTCATCCTGCAAAAAAACAAGCCCCTATTCAGCTCCAAATACAGAACAATTAAAAAGTTATGGCTGTCAGACTATTGACAACATAAAAACGATTTTTTTAATCGCATTTCTTTTGTGATAAAAGTAATAAACCATAAATATCTATACAAGTGGGTACTCGGGAAAATATTAGGACCCCTTTTAAATTTCTTCTTCTTTTCTTTCATTGCAGCCATTTAGATAGGAAGATCAAAATGTTAATTTTTTTTGGTCTTTAATGTAAACTCCTGACCCATTTTGAAAAGTAAAAAAACATAAATGTTGATATTTAGCAAATTTATTAAACAAGAAAAACTGAAATATCACATGGTCATAAGTATTCAGACCCTTTGCTGTGACCTATATTTAAACTCACTGCTGTCCATTTCATTCAGATCCTCTTTGAGATGGTTCTACTCCTTCATTGGTGGTCCAGCTGTGTTTAATTAAATGAATTGGTCATGATTAGTTAAGGCCCACACACCTGGTTCTATATATGACCTCACCAGCTCACAGTGCATGTCAGGCTATGAGAATCATGAGGTCTAATGGAACTGCCCAAGGAGTCTCAGAGACAGAATTGTGGAATGGCACAGATGTGGCCAAGATTACAATAAAAGAATTTCTGCAAGCACTTAAGGTCCCCTAAGAGCACAGTGGCCTCCATAATTCTTAAAATTGGAGTATCGTTTGGGACGACACAACTCCTCCTCGACATGGCCGTCAGCCAAACCCATGCAATCGTGGGGAGGAAGGCCTTGGTGAGCGAGGTAAAGAAGAACCCCCAAGATCACTGTGGCTGAGCTCCAGAGATGCAAATAGGGAGTGGGATGAAAGTTTCCACAACTACAACTATACTGCAGACTTCTGGGGCTATATGGCAGTGTGACTCCGGAAAGTCCTCTTCCTCAGTGCAGACATAATGAAAGCCACATACTGTTTGCAAAGAAAACACATGAAGGATCTCACTTGATAAGAGAAAATAAGATTCTCTGTCTGATGAGAGACGAAATGAACTCTTGTTGTTAATTCTAAGCTGTAGAAAACCAGGAACTGCTCCATCACATGCCAATTACAATTCCAACAGTGACACATGGATGTGGCAGCCTCATGCTGATTGGGGGATGTTTTTCAGCTGCAGGGACAGGATAACTGGTTTTGCAAACTGAAGAGAAAGTGGAATGCGGACACAAGTACAGAGAATATCCTGGATGAAAACTTCTGCCAGGACGCTCTGGACCTCAAATTGGGCCAAAGGTTCTTATTCCATCTAGACAATGACCCTTTATGCACACAACCTAAATAACAAAAGCAGTGTCTCCAGAACTACTAGTGACCCATTCTTGGACGGCCGCAGGAGCCCTGACCTAAACCCCATTGAGCATCTCCTGGAGGATAGAGACTTGAAAATGAATGTACCTCCAACGTTCTCCATCCAACCTGAGGGAACTCGAGAGGGATCCCCAAATCCTGGGGTGCTGAAAAAAACTGTTGCCTCATTCCCAGATGATTATGCCTTTAAAGGCTCCAAATGGGTGCTTCTTTTCAGCAAAGGGTCTTGAATCCTGGTGGATATTTCAGTTTTTCTTGTTTAATAAATTTGAAAAAATATCTACATTTCTGTTTTTTTTTTTCTTTCAAGAAGGGGGGGAGGGGGAGGGCAGAGTGTACATTAATCAGCAAAAAAAATTAACTTTTTTGATCTAACAAAATGGCTGCAATGAAACAAAGAGTGAAAAATGAAAAGGGGTCTGAAAACTTTCCGTACCTGCTGTATAACATTTTATATCATTGTAATTGTACTGACCCACATGATAAAGTTAACATGTCACTTATGCCACATGGTAAAACACTGTAAAAATTAAGTCCAGAAAACAATGGTGGAACTGTATTTTCCCCTTCCCCTGCAATTTTCATGGCCCTGTCCTTAAAGGAACCGTGGCACACCTGTGCAACCAAAATGCACAATACACCCCTAGATGAGATCCATGAGGGGTGATGAATCCAAAATGGGGGGACTTTTGGAAGTTTTAACCTGTTCTGGTACTTTGGGGGTTTTGCAAATGCGACCTGACCCCACCGAAATCTGCATTCATTTTCACAGCCTATTGCTAAAAGAAAATTGTGAAACACCTGTGGGGTCTATATATTCCTTATGGGGTGTAGTTTTTAATATGGAGTACTTTTAGGGGTGTTTAATAACTTTAGCACCTTAGGGTGCTCGCCAACCCTGTATAGCGTTAAACGGAAATCGTAATGAAAATGAGACCCCAAACTTCAGTAGGTGCTCCTCCTATTCTGAGGCTTGTGATTGATCCAAATAGCACAAAAAAATCACATATGGGATATCGCTAAAAACAGCAGAAATGGGGGAAGTGATATTAAGTTGCACTTCACTGGTCAGATCTACCATGTTCCAGTGAATAATGGGTAAACATTGAAAATCTGCAAAAAAAAAAAAAAATGAAGTTTTGAAATTTCACCTCAACTTTACTTTCATTTCGGCGAAATACCTAATGGGTTAATAAACTTCTGAAACGCTGTTTTTAATATTATAAGGGGTGTAGTTTATTAGATGGAGTTAATTATTGGGATATCTAACTTACAGACCCCTCAAAGACTTGGCAGGAAATGGACTGATTCCTAAAAAAATCAATGGTAAAAAAATTCTTGAAAATGTGAAATATTAGTGCTAAATTTCATAGCCCCCTAATGTTGTAAAAAAAAAAAAAAAAATAAGTAAAAATATGTTGCCAACATCTGTCTTTACACTCAGACATTTTTCGAACCCTTGATATTCAAATTTTCAGGATAGATTTGATATTTTTCACAAATGATCAATGGATTGTATTGGACCAAAATTTCTTACTAACTTAAAGCACAATGTGTCTAGAAAAAACAGTCTCTGAATTTAAAAAATGGGACTTTGTCAGGAAGGCCAAAACTGGCTGCGCTAGTAAGGGGTTTAAAAAAAATTTATGATGTCTTCTGTAAACCGCAATTTAAAAAAAAATAAAAATTTCCGATCCAGTGTAGACCTAGCCTTAGTGCACAACATCAGGAACACAACAATGGTTGACAATCGTGAACATCCCAGAAAAAGTCCTCCTGTGTGTCAGGAATTCTGTCTGTCATTCCATGAGAACAGGTTTTGCAGCTTATTACATTGCAGGTTTCTTTGTGTGAGAAGGCAATGACCTCCCGATTATAAGGTTTCTCAAATCTGTATGTTGTCTCTAGCAGGGGTGGGTGTGGGAAATATTCTTTTCCTATATAAGCAGTCTTGATAGCTTGCTGTCTAGCTCTGTCCTGCACTGGCAACCAATGTGAGAGTACTGTTGTTACAAATATTACTTTATTTCCATTACCTAAAACTAGATCTGCAAGATTGTTTCTCTTACTGACGCCAATAGGATTTCCCTCAGCAGAGATCAGTCACAAATCTTTACATATTTGAGTGATAAGATCCCTCTAGTGGTAGCACTAAAGCAATACTACCCCGAATAAGTCTAATGCAAAGAAAAACTCAGATACACAAAGAATGCATAGAAAAGTGGAGAAATATATTTTATAGAACATGAAACCTATAAATTGTTACTTATTTTCCTGCAATATTTAACCACTTACTGCTGCAACCAGTTTTGGTGTTTCTGACAGAGCCCCATTTTTGAAATCTGACATGTGTGACTTTATGTGGGAATAACTTTCTGATACTTTTACCTATCCATGGGATTCAAAGATTGTTTTCCTGTGACACATTGTGCTTTAGGTTAGTAAGAAATTTTGATCCATACAATCCTTGTAAATAAAAAAAAAAAATAAAAAAATTCTACATATGGTGAAAATTTGGAAAGAAAAATTTTGAATTTCACATTCTATAATGTCTGTGTGTAAGACAGTTATTCATCATCAATAAGTTTTTAAAAACTACCTCTACTCTTAGTCTACTTGGTGGATTTTTTGTAATACATTACAGGGATTAGAAATTTAGTTGTAATTTTTCACATTTTCAAGAAAATTTGCAACATAGGTTTTTTTTTTTTTGGAGACCAGTTTAAGGCCATATTCACCCGGTGTATTTGCAGGGCGTAATTATCGACCGCATTTACGCCGTCTTGGTGAACGGGGGCGGGAGCGGGGGGACTGAGCAGGGGGCCGGACTTCGCCGGACCATAGACATTCATTACCGAGCGCGCGTATACGCGCTAGTAGTCACATGTCAATTATCTCCCCGACGTATCCATACGTTCCTCTATGGAGAACTGTGGATTACCGTTGATGTAATGGGCCGTTTTCGGTCCGTAATACGGACTGAATAATACGGCCATTTAAACGTGTGAACATGGCCTAATTCTGAAATGGATTTAAGGGGTTGGTATGTTAGATGCCCCCACAACTGACTCCATTTAAGAAACTACACCTCCTTAAGTATTCAAAACACTATTTAGGAAGTTTATGAACGCATTAGGTGTTTCAAAGAAATTAAAGCAAAGTGGAGTTGAAATTTCAAAATTTAACCTTTTTTTTGCAGATTTTTAATTTTTATTCACTGGAACACGGTAGATGTGACCAGGGAAATGCAACTCACATTGATTCCCCCAATTTTACAGTTTTTAGAGATATTCCATATGAAGCCCTACTGTGCCATTTGGCTCAAGCACAATCCTCACAATAGGAGGAGCACCTACTGGATTTTGGGGTCTTATTTTCATTACAATTTTCTTTAGGTACCATTACAGGTGCCAAAACTTAATAAGCATCCCTAAAAAGGACCACATATTAGAATCTACTCCCTAAGGAATATCATGGGGGTTCTTCAGTGGAGTATTTTGATCCCCGGCGTTTTGAGGTTTTTTGGTGTTAGGATGTGAAAATTAATTTAATTTTTGTTCCAACAATCCGCAATTTTAGCTGAAAAGGTTTTATTTTTACAAGGAATCCTGGGGGAAAAAAAACAAAATTCGTTACACAATTTCTTCCATGTTTGGCAATAACCTTTAAGGGTTTGAAGTGCAATAGTGCTGTTTTGGAGCGGCCATGGCAGGGTGTATCATGGGATGGGAGTGTACAGCGATTTGGTTCTGGAATGTAGATTTTGGTGGGTGCCGTCACATTTACAAAGCCCCCCAAAGTACCACAACAGGTGAAACCTTGTAAAAGTCCACCCATTTTGGATTTAGTACACCTAAGAGATCTCATCTAGGTATTGTGCAGTTTTTTTAGCAGTGGGCCGGGAAAAAACAGTTCCGCAATTGTTTTTTGCACTTAATTTTTACAGCGTTCACAAGGCGGTATGATGATAAAAGAGGACATAAATTTTATAGTTTTATTGCTTTTACACAATAGAAATGCATTGTAAAAAATTGCAATTTTATGTCAGTCGCGTAGCCATAATTTTTTATTTTTCTGTATATGAAGCCAATTAAGGGCTTGTTTGGTTTTTTTTTTGCTGGATGAGTTGACGTTTTTTATTGGTATCTTTATGAGGTTCATATGATGCCTTGATTGCTTTTCATCAAGGCTTTGGTAAGGTTTTTTTTATTTTGTTTACAGAGGTGACCATGTTGTATAAATGACATGTTAGCTTTACTCAGCAAGTCGATACGATTACAGCGATATCCAATTTGTATTTTTTAGGTTTTACTGCTTTTACACAATAAAAACACTTATTCAAAAGGGAAAACATCGTTTGTACAATCGCCTCTGTCTCGTGAGCATAACTTTTTTAGAGATGTGGAGGTGCTTGTTTTTTTCCGCCGGATGAGTTGATGTTTTTATTGGTATTATTTCTTGGGGGACAAGGCTTTTTGATCGCTTTTAAATCCGTTTTTTGGAAGGCAGGGTGAAAAAAAAAAAATACTGCAATCCTAGTAGTGTTTTTTGTTTTTATTTTCGACAGTTCACTGCGCTATATAGGTGACAAGTTAGTTTTATGCTATGGGTCAATACGATTACAGCAATAACCAACTTATTTTTGTTGAATTGCTTTTTATTGTTGTCCCGTACACACTCGCCAGCACGTGACTTGGGGCCACTGTAATGGAGTCGATTTATTTCCACTTGCGATCACCTCTCATCAGGTTGCGAGATCAAGCATTTAAATTGCACCCCAAGAAGTTCCAGCACCCCATGTTATCCGCTCGCCAACACTTACCTTCAAATACTCCATAAAGGAATAAATAAATCATGTGGGAAGGACTCTGATGCAAAATACTTTAAAACACGTAAAACCGCTTACCAGGTTACCTCACTGATCTCCAGCAGCTGCAAAAAAAAAAAAATACTCATTCAAGGAAATGGATCTGTGCAGCGACTAGAACTAAGCTTATTACTTGTAACTTTAATAAGAGGATACAGTGCTTACATAAACAAATACAATAACAAGGTCTATGGGCATATGCTTCAGTTTATAAAACTAAAGAGGAGAAACTTAGGATGCCATTATCACTTACAAGTTTGACTGCCAGATCCCGGGGGTTGGGTTGATTGAAGATGGAATCACAGGCTCATTCAGAAATTGAATACCCAGGCTATGATACACATGATTTGAGTTGGCATGTGTTTTATAGGCCCATATCTTCTGTCAAGGTTTCACCCTCCCTATCTTCATAATTTCAGCTGCCTGTTTTACTAGTGAAAATATTATGAGGTGGGGTAGACACTGATGTCTAATGAGTGGTTGTTGCTTTACTTTTCCCCACTAGATGGCAACCAAGGACTGCGCTTTTGCTGATGGGACACGATCATTGACCTCTGCTCTGTTGTGCCTAATGTTTATGGTTGTGGGGCGGGGGCGGGGTCATTAGGCCACATCTGTTGGACTTTCTGGATAGGGGATTGTTATATATTACGAGTCGTAAGTTGCCATCAATTTTGAGATTATCAGATATGCACTGGTTTGTATACCAATACGGGTAATATTCACTTGTCCCAATAATGACTGGTGAAGTGTTCACTATCACATGGCTTCACATTCTCATTTCACAGGAATTGTAGAGTCCACAATATTAAGGAAATGGTGTTAATGACGAGTAAATATAATTTTCTGTGTACTACATTACATTTGTGTTAAACCGTTTATTTTTGCATCACTATCTAATGATAGCCTTAAACTATGTTTTCTGCATTCATAGCAGGTTGTATGGGATTTTTTTTGCAATGCTATGTCGGACATTTTTATTGTACACTTTGGCATTTCTATGACTTTTTATTCACATTTTTATGCTGACAGGATAAAAGGGGAGGGGGGGGGGAAGAATCGCAATTCTGTGTTTTTTTTTTTTTTTTTTTTTTTTTTAACAGTGGTCACCATGTGGGTTAAACATGTTAGATTTATAGGGTAGGACGTTACAATCATGCCAATACCAGATATGTATACTTTATTTTTGGGGCAATTGGCATTTTTAACAGAGAAAAGGGTGGTGTACATGTCTTTATTTTATTTTTTGTGTTTTACTTTTTTGTACTTTTCCTAAAAAGGGACTTCTATCCCTCTTCCGGGCTGTCAGGGAAACCATCAGAGTCCGTGGGTGCCCTGATCGGGACAGACGTAGCTCTCAGCTGGTCCCATGTTACAATCCTGCGGGCCCAGTTTGAGAGCCTGCATGATGTCCAGGAAGTACCTGTACGTCCATTTGCAGGAACTCGCTTCCTGCTAGGACATACAGGTACGTCCAAAGTCGGGAAGGGGTTAAAGAGGGCCCGTGACCTCTCTTGATGATATGTTTAGTTTAGTAAATACCCGTGTTCCCCATGAATTATTTTGCTCAAATAGAACCCTGTTCCATTCCACACAGCTCTGAACAAACTTGTGAAAAAAAAAAAATTTAGATTCCGAACAACCTGAACCCAAATTTTTTTTCCCTCTATCCCTAGTCTAAGGCTATGTTCACACGGCTGATTTTGGGACGGATTTCAGTCCGTATTGCGTGCAAATACAGCTGGAATACGTCCCAGTCATTACGGTATTCCACAGTTCTCATAGAGAACTATGGATTCCGTCTCCTCTCCCCGCTCGCGAAATATGGCGAGATACGCGCCGTGGATAATGAAAGTCTAGGGGGGCGGCCAGCTGCCGGCCCCCGCCCCCGTACACACTCCGTAATCGCGGGCGAAATCCGTCCCGCAATTACGGCGTGAATCAGACGTCTGAACAAAGCCTCTTACTATTCTTCTATACCCTGGTCCCTCTGCGCTTCTGTTATGGCTTAACTTTTGGTCGAATGTCACCTTGATGCTCGACTGGAGGCAAAACTGTGCCTAAAGCATTGAGGTGAAGTTAGAAAGGAAGTTAGGGCACATGTATGAAAACAGTCTTGGTCTAAAACTCACTTTGTTGTCCATAGCAACCAATCAGAGCGCCCTTTTCATTTCATATAGTGCTCTGGAAAAATGAGGGGCTCTCTGACTGGTTGCTATGGGCAACAAAGCGAGTTTTAGACCTCGCCGATTTTGGCCAAAATTCGATTTGGACTGACTTCACTAGCTTGGATTCAGATCAAATTTGACATCAACCCAAATCCAAAGCACAACATTACCCACGAAACAACACTTCTGTTTTATTCCTTTTAGAAATATATTAGTAAATGGTCAACTGGGTATTATCATTCCCATTGTCAAAGTGGTGTGCCCTGCACACACTGACTCCATTAGCGTTGAATGGACAATTTCAGACTGTGTAGGCACCCTTCCCCCCAATTTGGTAACACCCAGTTGACAATTTAGCAATACATTTCTAGAAGGAATAAAACAGAACTACTACACAAAACAGAGATCTGAAGAAACATGTGCCAGAACTGTTAGTTCATGCGAAATACAGTACAATGCTTAACTAAAACAAAGTCAGCAGGAGCCACAGCTCCTCTAACTACAAGGCTACGTCTACACGGCAGTGATCTACTGTCAGATTTGTATGCAGCTTCTGTATTTAGAGTCTGCAAAAATGCGACTGTAAATCATCCCCATAGACGTCAATAGAAAATCCAAGCTGCATTCTACACAGCTCGAATTTTCTGAGGTCGGATTTCACATCCGAAATGTGTTAAAAAAAAAAAAAAAAAACCTAGACATGTTCTATAAGCCCTCGTATTTGGGTATGTTCACACGGCTTTTTTTGGCACGTATTTCGCTGCGTATTGCGCATTATATGCAGTGAAATGAGCACCGCACTTACGGTGATCCATACGTCTCAGAGAGCTCTGGGTTACACATCTGCCCCCGCCCACCCTCCTCCCTCCACACACAATACGATATTGTACGCGCGAGGGTGGGTGGGTGGTGGGGGGATTGAAATGTCGCGAACAATGCATGCCAATGGGGCCATCGGGCTGCCGGCACCCGTATGTGTTGGATAGTCGCACTGATCAGCATGTGCTTCCAAAACGCCCAGCATATTGCGCCACGGACGATACGCACCACAATACACCGTGTGAACATACCCTTTAACTTGAAAACGGCAGATTATAGCACAGTTCAATGTTAATGGGCCGGCCAAAATTGTAAAACATTGGTCGGATTCTAGAACAGAGACGATATTTTACAGTTGCCGTGTGCACAGTGCCGAAGCCTGGGTTCCCATCTGCATCAGAGGTTTTGTTCAGAACCTCCATCAGAGGCGTCGCTGGATCCATTAAATGAAAGACACCAACAGTGTATGACCAATCCCATTAACTACAATGGGGTCTGTCTGATTTCTGATCTGGTGGCTGTTTTGTATGGTTGGGAGATTGTGAACTAGCCGAAAGACTACATCCAGACCTGGAAGATTTGTGGATTTTCTTACATGTGTACATGTATTGCCAGTTTGTCTATTAAATTGCCACCACAGTGGATTCTGCAGCCAATTCACAGTAGAGCCTTTACCTTCTTTTTCCACTACTTCATACTACACAGTAAGAACAAAACCATTAAAATGTTGCAAGTTTTATTTAAAGCGGACAAACTGTTGGCAAGTATTTATTACATCAAGGTGAAAATGACGACAAAATATACAAAATTTGTACAGTGTTTAACAGGATTTTAAAATAATTTGACACAAGGAAACCGTCAAAGAAATCATAATTACAAGTATTCTCAGCAGATGAATGCACCTAACCCTATGGAATCTTCAACTTTGCTGTAGGCCACAGAAAAATAACAATATTATTAAACACACTTAAGGACTACAATAAATCATTTCCAGTTTTCTAAGAAAAATCTGTTTAAATTCTATATATAAAAAATGGCAAAATATTGCATGTGATTCATAGTCATGAGCTATACAAAATTCTGTACGATTTATACATAATTATATTAGGAAACAATTTGTGTATTTAAAATAAAACATCTAGAAGACAAAGAAAAGGTTTTTTGTATTGTATTTATATAAAAAAAAAAAAAAAAAAAAAAAAGAACCCTACACAGGACATTGTAAAATAGCCAATAGAGTGTAATAAATCATTTCAGGGGAATGTGTTTAATGTAATTCAATTCAGTGGGTACAGCATGTAATATAAGTAATTTCAGGGGTATGGCGTCTGGTGTAATTCAATTCACGGGGTACAGTGTGCAAAATTATTTCAGGGGTACGGTGTGTATAGGAGGAGTGGTGATATATTTTGTAGGGCTACAGTGTGTAATGTAATTAAATTCAGGGGGTACAAAGTAAAATAATTTCGGGGAGTACCGCATGTAATAAAAGTAATTTCAGGAGCGTAGCATGTAATAGAATTAATTTCAGGGGTATGGTGTGTGATGTAATTCAATTCAAGGAGTACAGTGTGCAAAATTATTTCAGGGGGTACAGTGTACATAGGAAGATTCATACTACATTTTGAAGGGCTACAGTGTGTAATGTAATTCAATAAAGGAGGAGTGGTATCATCTAGTAGGGCTACAGTGTGTAATGTAATTCAAGAGGAGTGGTAAGGTATTTTGAAGGGCTACAGTGTGTATTGTGATTCAATTCAGGGGGTGCAATGTGTGAAAATAATTTTGGGGAGTACAACATGTATTAGAAATAATTTCAGGAGCATAGCATGTATTATAATTAATTTTAGGGATATGGTGTGTGATGCAATGCAATTCACGAGGAAGTGTGTGGGAGTACGGCATGTTATACAATTACTTACAGGGGTATAGCATGTAGTGCAACTTCAGGGGCTACAATGTGTCATGTAATTCAATTAAGGGGGAACAGTGTGTAATAAAATTGATTTCAGAGGATGCATTGTATATTATAATTCATTTCCATGGGTCCAAACTGAAGATTTGCACTATGGTCCCCAAAAGCCTTCATCTACGCTTCTGACTGTGGGATACATTTACATATTTTTTATTGAGGAGGTTTTGGTAAAATATACAAAAATGTATCCAATAATAAAAACTTTAACCAAAAAAATTCACCAAGTGAGTTATTCCTACCCCCACATCCTGCTTTCAGTTTCTTTATAGAGAAACAAAGGTATGCTCTAACTGTAAATCTGTGATCTCAGTCTACAACTAATTTTCAGAAACAAGTTTTTTTTAGGGTCCAACTACTCTATTTTGAGTCCAGAGCCATTTGATTCCGGAAATTAGTTGTGGTCAGAGATCCCACTTCTCAAACGCATCTGTGAAATCACAAGACCAATTTGACAGTGTTTCCTCTTTAAATGTCTGCTGGCCGCTTCCGTCAATGAAAATTTACACCGTGCAGCAAACTAAATATATGGATTGTGACCTCCAATGGAAAGAATGGTCACCAGATATTCACCCGAGTCAAACCATCACGCTTCTAGTAATTATTGAAGACTTGCTGCTTTTAAGATTTTTTTTAAAAAAACTTGAACATGTTAAAAGGATCCTAAGGCTATGTCGTGGGCTTTTTATGGGACGGGCAGTACTTCTGTATTAGTACAAACAAAACCCAGCAATTCCGGCCTAGTTTTTTGTTGAATTGTTCAATGTGGGCTGAATAAAATTTTATTTTTTCATAAAAGCCGTAGTGGATGTAGGGATACTAATAATGTGTACTATATTTTAAAGCTCTAACTTTTTTTTCAATGTATTATGCCCGTTAGTGTAAAATGGACAGGCACTCTGTGAGGCCCTGCCTCTGAGGGTCCAGTAGAAGTACAAAGACCGCCAACCCGGAGACTTTCATTAGACCTGTGGCTTCCATGAAAACTCAATGGTACCCTACAATTGTGTCACAGGGTGTATCATGGCATCCGAGATCAGAGTTCTTTCTCAACATGGCCATTACAGTGAGATGATGGCTTTCAGCTGCAGCAAACTACTTCTAGTGATGGTACATCCAAGTCCTTGGCCCACACCATGACTATAGCAAACATTTGTGGTACTCTGCACTAGTTGCATAGCTTTAGCGTTGGAAATGTACAAATGTGGCCAACATTACCAATACCCTTAGTCTGGGACCACTGATGTGCATAGCATCCAGAAGATGGTCTAATTGAGTATGGTTGACCTATTACACAATAGAATGATGTTAAAATGATTCAAATGCCCGATTTCCAGCATTTAAGAATTACTTACATTTAATGCCAGGTCTTAGAGGGTCAATGATCATGTCCAAAAATGGAAACCACTCTGAAACAAGTTAAAAAAAATTTGTTGCTGTGTAATTTCTTTAAATGGAAGTAATTTGGTCTCTATTGGGTAAAGCACAACGTTTTTGTCAGTCAACTCACTGTTACAGTGACCACTAAAAATCCACTAAAGAACCCAGTTAGGAAGTAGCGGGCATATTACGGAAGCAGAGTTGCAGATCAATGGGACCTGGTGTGAAAGGTCTCCTGAATGAATGTGCAGCTTTCTCCTTCAGCTCAAATACATTAAAAATCATTTAATCCGATAACGTTGTGTTAATCTGGCATTTACTACTGGTACAGAACTGCAAAATATGGTGGAATCTCACAAAGCCAAAACCAGAATATTGAGACAACCAACGAGGAGGGTCCCCAAGACTTTAAGAAATTGGTAGCAGCAGACTATATGTGCAGTTCTAAGGATTACCTTCCTGGGGGCTCCCAACTTGCTAGGGTATATCTCTACACAATCTGATACTGTCAGCGCTAGCTCGATAGTGTCCGTACCTATGGACATGCCAGACTGGCAACACCAAATTGTTCATTTATTCACATTTGCCCAAAAGTAAAAGCAACGTACATTATTGTAAGAAAAGATGTTCCAGAATTTGTTTTGTTTTATGAAGAATTCAAGTATTTGCTAAAAAAAGGCAGAGACCCTAACGGACCTTTTCTGTACACTTCCTTATGTGCATATGATACTCCGTCAAGTATCGGGTCTCAGATACTGGATTGCAGGAACTATACTTTCACGTCAGAGCTCTGAAAGTGAATTTAGCAAATTGTCTAACATTATTCCTTTGCTTAATAGGCATGTAAAATATCTGTGTGATGACATTGTGCCCGCCACATACAATCGTAACAATGATCTTAAAAGGAATTATCTTCAAAATATGCCCACAGATGCCTAAAACAGAAATCCGAGATCTCTGGGTTTAACAGCAGCAGCCCTACACAAAGGGCAGATTAAAAAGCTATATACAGAAATAAATAGAAAGAATTACTGCATTAAAATTAGTTCCCAATCACTACAGTACATTTGGCCATGTTGCACAGTTGGTTTTTACAATAAAATTACACAGGTATATTTACAGGGTCACTTCAGAGGAGTCTTAACTATGCACAGGATAGAACATGAAGGTGTGAAATGGCTTCATGTGGCTCCTGGAGGCTGCGGAAGGATCCTCTCCGCTTTGGGCAGCACAATTATTGGATGTAGTGTCTTCTTTCAATGATCGTCATTCATCTTGAAAAGCTCCAGCAGGGCACCGACTGCTCCAAAGTAGCCCTTTAATAGACAGACATACAATTCTTATATCACAAGGCCTGGATAGTACACGTTGCGGTTATTTGTCAGTTTTTCAGACTGTTTGCGGTTTTACAAAGCAACAAGCAATGCTATCCCATAGATTTCAATGGAAAATCTGTGCAGCAGACCCCATTGCACGGATTTTCCACCGGCGGTCCGAAAAACTTAACATGTTCATTCTTCCGCCCAGCTTTCGGGTAGACCATGAACATGTGGGTGCGTAGGGGGGAGGTCTTGAATCCACAAACCGGAGAAAAGCCGCCCCCTACCCTCCATCCCCAGTGTGCCAGAAACAGAGCAAATACCGGACAGGATTTCCGAAGAGTATTTGGTCTTTACCGTGTAAACGCAGCCTTAAGTTACTGTATAACTATATGTATATACACTGTATGATTCATCTAAAGTTACATTCCAGATGACTAAATATTGTCATGGTCTGTCTCTGCTTCAGGGAAAGTACTGAACTGGTTAAATGACCTCTGCATTCAAGCAGAGTTTCTACTGTGTTAAACAACTCTGTGCCTTATTCTATTAAAAACGTCTGGGAGCTTTGTCTCGGGAGAAAAAACGGATTCCCTAAATGCTGAATATTACTTCTGTACGTCTTGACTCTTCTCTCTAAAGTGGGCTTAGAACACCAAAGTGAACCCCAACCAGAACCGAATAAGCAATAGGGATGGGGAGAAAGAAGCAGTGTTATCCAAACTCATACCGCCGTTCCCTGCACTCAGTGTAGTGGATGGATACTTAAACATGTATACACACATGCATGGATACATTTTCTAGGACAGTCACTACCCTGGGATCCATCCCACGATGGTGACTAATAGGAAAGCATCCATTTAAAGAGAACCTGTCACATAGGTTATGCCCCGCTTGCTGAGGGCAGCACAAGATAGTGTCAGACCTGCTGTTTCCAGCACGGTGTCCCTTAGGCTATGATCACACGGCTTAAATGCAGGGCGTAATTACGCCCCGCAATTACGCCGTGTGGACGGGGGCGGGGCGGGAGCGGGGGAACGGCACTTCGCCGGCCCATAGAGATCACTGCTAGCGGCGCGTATACGCCGCTAGAAAGTGACATGTGTATTATCTCCCCGCCTGGATTCGCCGAGCAGGGAGAGGAGATGTAATCCATAGTTCTCTATGAGAACTGTGGATTACCGTAGTTACTAGGACGTATTCAGCCCGTAATTGGCGCACTCCGCCGCGTAATTACGGACCGAAATACGTCCAGGATTAAGCAGTGTGAACATGGCCTTATTCTGTAAGATGATGTAGTCTGAATATTTTATTCTCAAATCTGCAGTTTTAGTCAGTCGGTTTTTTTCATACCCCGCCCACATGAGGCTAGCCACTAGCTTGTGCTGTCCTCAGCCGGAGGGGCATAACCCATGTGACAGGTTCCCTTTAAGGAGACCGTTTTTCTCCCAGGACAAAAACTAATCTATATACATATATCCCATCAATGTGGGCACTGACTGAGTGTAGCAGGAGCTGCAGTCTGCCACTGGTGAGTGGGTGGCACGGCACCGTTCTCGTTCAACCCAACCCCCTTCCTGGTGAGTCTCTCCTCATGAACCCCTGCTTATTTTGAGAACCGGCCCCCATGTCCACATATGCACAGCCATCTCCATTCATTTCAGCGGAGCACACCTGCTCAACAGTACCTAAAAACAGAACAGAGATTGTTGCACGTGTTGCCACCTCTCCATTCTCTAAGGCCGGCTCCTAACCCAGAGCTAAGGAGATGGGAATAACACGGAGGCCACATATATGAACCTGTTTAGGTCTAAAACTCTCTTTTGCGCATAGGTTACTATGGGCAAAAAAGGGAGTTTTAGACCTAAAACAGGCTCATACATGTGGCCCTAAGTTTCAGCTTCTAGTTAGTCAGAACCCCACTGATCAGGCCTTTGTGGCTATTAATGTTTATGGGCAGAATAACCCTTCATGCTCCTCTTTCTCTGCTCACCTCGTGTTCCAGAAACAGGGCTTTCAGTTGTCCTTTTGACCAGTAATCCATCGCATAAGACAGCAGCGTCATTGAAACCATGTTGATTCGCAGAAAGTTCCCAACAAACACCACTCTGTCAATGTTCTGCAAGTAGAGAAATAACATAGGAATGTTTTTTCATGGATTCACAGAAGACAAACTTGAAACACTGCTGATGCATTAAAGAAGTCAAAACGGTTCAAACGAAAACATGCACCGATGACCCCAAAGGCCATTAGCTAGATATGTAATGGATCGATCTGCCAGGACCTCAGAATCCCCGCTCTGTGTGACCTAACAGTACATATAAAGAGGGTTGTCTTGATTTAATACATACGGGTGGCATAGGTCCATCTAACCTACATGCATGCAATCTCCTGCAAAACTTCAACAGACTTTATATTATACAACATACAACTTGGACAGACGCACCTGGCTTTTAATGTTAAATGAAGAGTTTACCTTAACATTTTGTATTGATCACACTAGTTTAATTAGATTTTCTCCTACACTAATCTATGAAGTGAAATCAATCCGCACAGATAGCCCTCCGTATGTTAATAGCCATCATGCCTCGTTTTCTGCACAATAGATCTATATCTGTCCTTCGATAATCTATAGGTGGCTATACACATTGGATAAAGGTTGGCTGAACCTGCCGATTTTGTTGGGCTTGGCCAACCATCTAATGTAGAAGAGGGTGTTCTGTTTCTGACAGCAGACATCAGCGGTAAGAAGTACAGACCTGGCAACGCTCAGCACTGTTGGCCGTATGTGCTGAGGATTGCTCCTCAGAATACTTGGGTGAAGAAATCAGCAGCATCCCGTCTTTATCCAGTGCCATTTGAGATTTAAAGACAGAGTACTTTTGATTTTTTTCCCCATTAAAAAATATTGAGGGGTAAGAAGAGTGGGGCAAGTTTAATTTTCAGCATACTCCAGCTCTCCCACTCATGGGCGATAAGCAAGCATCAAGTGCCTACTGGTTTACTTTTAAAGGGAATGTGTCATCAAAAAAAATGACTGTTTAACTCACATTTTTATCTTAAATACATTTTTAGGAATTTTTGCTTATTTTTTTTTTTTTTATTTTCCATATCACTTCAG
>JAODAL010036154.1:0-42041 GCA_025379985.1 Phyllomedusa bahiana
GTGAATGGAAACGCAAGGTCCATGAAGACCCAAAGGGGAGGGTCATCAGCCGGGAAACACCAAGACCGGACACAGTGCTGGAACGAGCAGGTTTACAAGGTCATTTTTGGTTTGTATTTTAAGACACCCCTTTAAGACAATTTGTTCAGACGATTAATGAGATACCTTTACATATCAAACCATTTGTTTATGGGGCATTAAATAATGGATATTGTCAGACTAGATTTTGTAACATTTTTCATCTTGTGTCAGAGCCAAATCTTTTTGATTGGATTAATGCATCAATAGCCCCATAGACTTTAATGGAGTGCTATTCACTGAACTTAGAACCATTCCATTAAAATGTCATTTCTTGGTCCAGAACCCTGAAATCTCCCTCATTTGTGTCTTTAGACCATGACAGCATTATATTATCCTAGAAAATGCTAGAATGGGTTTATTAAAGTGTAAGTGAATGTTTATGTTGTGATAAGAAGTTCATCTATATTTTAATTAGTTTACATGTTCCTGGGGAAAGTATCATAGATCTAAAAATCAGCACGAAGACAAGATATTGAGAATCAGCAGACTTATTGGCAATTAGGATTTAATTATTTTAGAGACGTTTGCATACTATCAATATTTCTGGCTTCGGCTTTGTGTCATGATTGGAAAACATTTTCTGGACTCTACTGGTTGGAAATAAATATAAATAATCCTCCTTACTAATCTATTCTTTTATTTGGTAGCTGTTAAATCATCCATCTCTCAGCTACTGTTCCTTTTCCTCTGTGTTCTAGTAAATTAAATCTTATACTCAAGGACTTCAGATTCATGTTTTTATTTATTTCATTCTCAGACACCATTTTTGGTTAGTGGACATTTTGGTCTCATAATCCTCTCTGCAGTATTAAAATAACATAAGCCAGGGGTTCACTATTTCAATAAGAAAAAAAGAAATCCTGTCCATATCTGTATTCAAAGATATTGCAAGCATTAAAGATATGACAAGTTATGAACATAAAATATAAGTCCATAATGACAATTGGGGTCAACTTAAAACGCACATACCTGATAATGATTCTGTTAAACACTGTCTATTGGGGACAATCTCTTCTCACACTATAGATCCACTACCTTTCAGTGCTCCGTTTAGTCACAATGGCCTCCGGAATGGATACAATCTTTTCACCATACAATGTTGTTTCCTGGGACATTGTATCCAGAATCACCATACAATGTCACATACATTGTTGACCTGCGACACATGTGATTTATGGAAGACCTAGCTATTTATCATGAACATTTTACTTGCAAAACTTCTGTAGTATTGAAGTGCATGCAGTGATTGGCAGTCTAGTAGCGCCTCTCTCAGTCAGTTGGTACTACATTTTATACTGCTCTTACATGTATGTGAGTGCATGCAGTGATTGGCGTCTAGTAGCGCCTCTCTACATTTCAGTGTGGTACTACGCTGTACTGCTCTACTGATAGTGCAAATGCAGAGTGATTCAGTCTAGAAGCGTCTCTCTACTGTACAGTGCGATACTACATGTCCTGTACTGCTCTTACATGTACCAGAATGAGTGTCTCCTTTGGGCATCAATGAGGGTCCTATTTTTAGTTTTCTTGTATACTGTATATAAAGTACATGACTCTCCTATCCTCAAAATAGAGAATGATTTTCAGCTCCCAGCAGATTTTACTGAATATGTACGGAATTGCTTTATCTGTATGGCCTCGTTCACACGACTGATTTGGGGACGGATTTCAGCCGTTTTGCGCGCCATATTGCACTCCAATGTGGCTGAAATCCGTCCCTGTCGTTACGGTAATCCACAGTTCTCAAAGAGAACTATGGATTCCGTCTCCCCTCCCCGCTCGGCGAACACGGTGAGCGGGAAGAAAGTGACATGCACATTATCCCGACGGGATACGCGCCGCGGATAATGGATGTCTATGGGGCCGGCGAGCAGCCAGCTCCCCACCCCGCCCCCGGCAGCCGGCGTAATTGCGAGCGAAATCCGTCCCCGCAATTACGTCGGCAACAAGCCGTGTGAACTTCGCCTATTAGTGATTTGTATCATTTTCTATAATTTTCCTCTTTATTTATTCTTGGTTGATATTTTGGAGCTTTGGAAATGATTACCAGTTTTCCATAGAGTTATGGTTTCATTTTGCAATGACCGTCCCGGGACCAATTAATATTGTATGCTAAGGGGAACACTCTATATTTTTTTAGCCCCTAAGGTTTAACTGCTTGGTAAGTGAAGCAAAAAAACATTTTCTCAAGTCCAAACTGGATATTTGAATGCATACAGGCCCAGTATATGGTGAGTTTGACATATCTGGTTTCTGTAAGTTATGACTGAGGTGTATATCACATTTACAGTATACAAACTGCTGTAAACTGCTCTCTGTCATCTGTAGACAGAAACACACTAATGTGTGGAATATGAATTTCCTTCCAGGAAATTTTTGATTGGATGGCTCTTGGTGTGAGTGAGGGCCATTTTTGATTTAGAAATGCCCATGGCGCTACTACATGCAGTCAAAGAATATTCAGTCCCATGCTGCACCTCTTTACCTGCTTCTTTAGAATGGGGTCTCTATTAGGAATAGGGCCCAGCCTACCATCGAGAGCAATCAAAATGAACTATAATTTAGATATCATTCTAACATGTATGCTCAGTGCCTTTTCTCCTATCTAACATTACAAAGATAATGAAAACAAATGATGCATGACATAACCCATCACCTTAACATGGTGCATAATATACCACTTACATCATTGGCTGGAGAAGCAATTGTCTACTCAGTGTCTTTACATATAACGTTATGGTAGTGTTATTCAGCCTTCACTTCCTACCTTTTATCTCGACCCCACAGGCAAATTATATCACCATAACTCTCAGACTGCTGCTTCTCTTTAGTGACAATATGCGTGATATAGCTTGGGATGCACTCTGCACTGCAATAGTGCCTGTAATTTAGGGGTCAGCATGGTTTAAGTGGACTGAGTAGGTGTCACTGGTACAATTGTTTGTCTACATACTTGATAAAGTAAACCTAGAAAAGTAAAAAAATTACAGACTGGAGAACTGAGGTCCTGCAAGACCCAGCATGAACTGGTGAGAGTACACAGTGGTGCACTGAGGTACTATAAATCCCAGCATACCTCAGTAAAAAATAAATAAGCACTAGAAAGGTATTAAAAGTCGAAGAAAAAAACAAGCAATCGATAAATAAATACACAATGGAGCAATGTGATACTACAGTTCCAATCATAACCTAATCATACATATTTACAGGGTGAAAAACCATGGTACTACAACTGCCAGCATAACCTAGTAATTCAGAGGTATCAAAGAAAAACTTGACAGATAATGCACCCTAATACTGTGAAACAGAAAGATATCTTAACTGTAAAGGGTTTTCTCACTACAAAGATTAGCTCTCAACATGTAGAGAACGGTACTTGAAGACTTCTTCTAATCATTGGTCTTTTGATATTGTCATGGTCATGAGATTTTATTTGCTCTGAATGCACAGAGATTTTTCTGGTTACAGTCATGTTCTCCCTTCATGATTAGACAAAGAGCAGGACGTGAAGTCACCATGGTTGGAGCTCACTCTAGAGCACATTTATTGTCTTTAACAAGATTAGCTTTTGTTTACAGATAGGCAATTGTTTTCACTCCTCAGAGCACTTGTCACTGTTTGTTGAAGATTTAATCTCTTGAATTTATGTCTTTGTAATGTCTAGTTATAGGGGAGCTAAATATGCTTATCACTGTTATAGAACCACCTACAGCCTGACAAGGCAGAGTGAGTGTAAACTGCCTGTATGTGAAACAGCATGGTGAGAAAACCCCTTTAATGCTTTTCAATGGCTTCAAGAACAAATTATGTGGTGGGTTATGATGTCACTTTGAAGTTAAACTTTGCACAGTGAAGCACTAAGGCATCTATTCCTAGCATTACCTAGTGATAACTATTCTGTGGCTGATCACAGGGGCAGGCTGTGCTGAAGGGAGGTCTTCATGATTTCTTGGTAGCTCGGGACGTGTTTGACAGAATGGGTGTCCCACTGCTGTCATTGGCCACAATTGCCAGATTGGCTCTCTGTTTCCTACATATATACTTTACTGCCAGCATTTACATAAGCTGTCATTGATCTAAATTCTGTATACAGCATGGAAGGAAGGATGTATATCAAAGGCCTAAAGGTAAAAGAACATCCTGAAGTGTTCTCATTGATTGAATATATAATATATAGAATATATTCATTCATATAAATATAGAATGCATCATTTTTCCATGTTTCAAGTTGATTCCTGCAATATTTTATGTGGTCAGAGGTGCAGGATATGGTTCTTGAATTTAGCTAAAAGAAAAGCTTCTGAAGGCGTGTTCCAAGATTTTCTGAAAACTTTCTGCTGTTTAGGACTGCTTTAAAATATCAAATGAATGTGTTGTCAACACTGTTTTAGTACTTGAGTGTCCATTACTGGTCTCTCAGCAGCTTCATCATGTTTATCACTCACTGAATCACTTAACCATGAGCCAAACATTGGCTCCAACCGACATGGGCCATACATGTAAGTAGTGACCCCTGAGACCAGCTGCTGGAGTATCAATAAGGCACAAGGATTTATGTGAATGGCTACATTGTTAGCCTGGTAACATTTTCCCCAACCTATTAGTACTAAGCTTTTTTTATCCATTAAAAATCCCTTGATAAACCCATACATTTTGGGGGAAAGTATTGGTGGGGAAAAAACTTTTTTCAGTTGTTTGGGGGTCTTTTGGGTAAACTGTTGAGTATTCTCTTTACTTCCTCTTTTGTATCAAGGTATATTTGAAGTGCTTATAACTATCTATGATACCCCTTTTGATAACCCATGCTTTTTATCTTGACTTTTATGTTTATGTTTATGTTTACTTGCGCCACTGTGATATCAGTGACTGCTGAGGCCAGAAATGTACTTACTGTCATGTGAGCAATAAACATGATGTCACTGCTAGGGGATCAGTGAGGAACCCATAGCTCTAGCAATGCTGGAACAGAGGTTGGATTCTGAGGCAGATTCAGCAATGAATCCACCCCAGAATCAGCGTCCAATGTGTGAACATACCTTTAGGGGGTTCACCAGATCAAAAGGTTTTTGGAAACCCACTATATATATAGTAGCTTTCCAAAAACCTTTTGATCTGGTGAACCCCCTAAAGGTATGTTCACAACATGGACGCTGATTCTGGGTGGATTCAGTGCTTAATCTGCCTCAGAATCAGTGTCTAATCCGACCTACTTGTTTGCTATGAAATATTAACATTGTGCTGATTTCTTTAATAAATACAATTACATAGTTACATAGTAAGGCTATGTTCACACAGCTTATTTTTGGATGGATTTCAGCCCATAATTCGCGCCGTACTGTGCGAATTACGGCTGAAATCCTTACCAGTCATTACGGAAATCCACAGTTCTTATAGAGAACTATGGATTCCGTCTCCTCTCCCCGCTCGCGAAATACGGCGAGCAGGGAGAAAGTGACATGTCAATTATTCACGGCGGTATACGCGTCGTGGACAATGAATGTCTATGTGGCCGGCGAGCTGTCTGTCCCCCCGCCCCGCCACCGCTGCCGAGTACACGGGCGAAATCTGTCCCACAATTACGCCGTGAATAAGTCGTGTGAACTTGGCCTTAGAATGGTTGAAAAAAAAAACATGTCCATTAAGTTCAACCAAGGGTGGGGAAAGATGTGGATGAAGGAAGGGGAACAGGGAATTTTTAAGCTTTGCTTCCCCTACAGATGAAAACTTTAGAACCCATCAGGGAAGAACCAATCTGCCCTAAAGGAATATTTCATTCCTTATCCCAGAGTTGCCATCAGACTGGATCAAGATTTTTTATACGGCTACATTAGTTAGTAGTCATCATAGCCTTTGACATGTCAATTCTTGAAGCGGATTCTGCGTCTCACATAATAATATACAGTATGAAAATCTGCCTCTGAAAATCAGCGTCAAGTCTTCGTCTGAAATCCGTGCTTACAGGCGTGGATTTTACAATGAGGATTTGACACTGAATCAGCCATGCGAACATATCTTTAGTCAGGGAATTCTACAGGGAATACTGTAGAAGGGGCAAATCAAATTTTGCTTTGTTTAAAAAATATCAGGAGACAAGAATTTAGTTGTGATCACCAACACGTGACATTGTAAACCATTACGCTGTGTTTAGAGCTGGCTTTAAAAAATTGAATTTACCGAGGATTTCCTCATAAAGTCACAAAGACACAGAGTGGGTGGTTATGTGAGATTTAGTAGCAACTTAAGATAACAGGCTTATTATATATAATATTGTACTGAATCAGATCTTGTCCAGTCTTGTAAATAAAACTCTATTATTGTATTGTAAACATACGCTCCATAGCTTTCTGAAATCCTTTATGATTCAGTTCATCATCCCAGTAAATAGAAAAGCATTACATTGTGAACCATTTAGTCCTAATGCGGGACTTGATCGTATATTTTTCATGTTTTATGGATGGGACACAAAGCATGGTAGCATGGACACACTTTTTGTCTGGCACATAAAAGTTAAGTTAGAAAACAAAGTTCATAAACTGTTAATAGAAAGTGTGAAGGAAGGTATGTCAGTCACGAATGAGACAAATTTTGCAGAAAAAGAGGACACGTATAAAGTGCTGTGAGACACTCATACAAGCTGGTGCCTTCTACACTCCACTAAAGTGATTAAAACTGGATTGCTGGCGCCAAGTTTTCTACATGTCACCCAACGTGTTTACTAATTGAGTGCAGACATTTGGCATGTGAGTGAAATTATAATAGATTATCCATTTCTTATACAGTGATTAATAAATTCATAAACAGGAACATGGAGGGGAAGAGGCTGATTGAGCAAGGGTTCCAAATGCAGGAGTGGGGGAAGTGAAGGCTAAGCCAAACTCTTAGCATGTCTGATAACTGTCATGGTCAAAGACTTTTCTTGTTGCCCATAGCAACCAATCACAGCGCCTCTTTCATTTTTTCAGAGCTCTACATGAAATGAAAGGGGAACGCTGATTGGTTGCTATGGGCAACAAGAAAAGTCTTAGACCAAGACAGTTTTTAGACATGTCCCGGTTAGATGTATAATAATAGGAAAATTTACTATTTTGACCACAAACCAAATATATGATTTTGTAAGAGAGTGTTTAGAACTAATAAATTGCAGAAAAAATCTATAGATTTTGATTTTTAAATGTTGTATTTGACTGATTATTGGTCAATCGTATGCAGCTCAATTTTGACTGCAGAGGATAATACTCCAACTAATAGTTCCCATAAAATGGAGTATAGGGAAAAAGAGAGAAGAGAACCTAACACTGTCTCAACTCTAATAATAATTAAAGTGGTATCCTCATTTCATTTATTACTACATACATTGCTGTTTTCATTTTGCTTCCTTTCAAAACTAGAGCATTTCTTACTTCCTGCTTGTTTACAGAAGGTTGCCTAGGTTACCAACCACCTCTCTCTGCTCTAGCAGCAATGGCCAGGTTGGTGACATCATTTCCTGCTGTATCTTTACAGCAGAAGAGGAACTTGTTTATCTATGTTACTGACAAACTTTAACCCTTTAGAGCGCTGAAGCCTTTTGTCCTACTGTTAAAATCCCTCCCATCAATGTCCCCCTAACAGGCTCAGCTAGAAATAGCAGATCTGATATGCAAATCACTGCTGTAGAACCACCCATAGCTTAAGCAGGAAATGAGAGCTATAAGATGGCTATGAAGAGCAGACCTGATAAGAAAACCACTATAACAACATGGACGACAAAATGCAAATTTTTTTGGCGCGTAGGAGTCAGTCATTATTAAAATTATTAACTTACAAACCTTGTGTATTCTTTTAAACCCTACTCGCACCAATGAATCCTGGTATTGGATAACTTGGAGAATTTATTGTGCACGGGTTACGAGAATGGTTCTAACTGCCAACGGTGACTTCACTATAAAAACATCAGAAAGCAAATGAAATGTGCATAACAGTTCAGCTACAATTGGATTCCCAGGAATAAGCGATCAAGCAAGAAGGAAGGCTGACCAAATACACTTAGGGCCACATGTATGAAAACTGTCTAGGTCTAAAATTCACTTTGTTGCCCATAGCGGCCAATCAGAGCTCCCCTTTCATTTTTCCAGAGCACTATATGAAATGAAAGTGGCGCTCTGATTGGTTGCTATGGGAAAAAAAGTGAGTTTTAGACCACGACAGTTTTTATACATGAGGCCCTTAGTGGGAAGGGACAGCAACCTCTCACCCACTAATGAGACAAAAGCAAAACCTTCCCCATTCTAAACTAGGGAAAGACTTAACCCTCTACCCGCTCAACTAATCCCTGCAGTCAGGGAGTGCCCTGCTTACACAGCATGGATCCCATCACTTAAACTGGTATTGCCACAAAGTGAGTTCCTTACCTGTTATCTGCTCAGGGGAGAATATAAACAAAGCATGCTGAGTCATGCAGGGGTGAGAGGGAGGGGAGGTAAGCGGAGAGCAAGGAAGCAGGGAGCGTCTCTAAAGTTTACTCAAATAATAACATTACAACAGTGGATTCTCTATACAGCAGACTGCCTCATACACTGCACTTTCTCCCCAGCCTCTTGCAAGCTCCTTCATGTTCCCTGTCATCAGATAAGAAGTACAAACACACAAGCACTCCAGATCAACTCCCTGTCAGCTCCTGGTCGTGTCTAATGTAAACTTTCAGGAAACTAAGGGGGACTGAGCAATGCTGTAGCTCTCACAGGCTTCACTTTTTGTAATGACATATATTTAGAAAAGTGATTAAATACCCATTTTGGAGGATCCCATGTCAACATTACATCGTGGCAAAACCCCTTTTAATTACAAAGAATATTTTGGTATGTTTGAGTAGGTGTGGTACCAAGCTCAGCTTTGCCCAGGTAAGGCCCCATAAACATCAGTTTTTTTTATACTATGCCGAGCATAAACTACTACGTTTTTTGTCCTTTTTAAAAACATATACCCAGGAGCGGTTGCTAGGGTACATTTTATTTAGAAGCTTACAATTACATTTTACTCAATGTTGCTTTCTTCATTTTTCACGGCACATTGTAAACTGCAGGATGTATTTTTATGGAGTAAAAAAATTTATTTTCCTGTCACTAATGACAAAATTGCCTCTTTAAAACCACTCATTTTTGTATGATAGTTTAATAACTCTAAATATTACAGTCACCATATACATACCAATACATGTAGCAAATATACCACCCGTATTACTTTCATACTGTTCCTAAAAAAAAATTCACCAATATCAAGGCCATCAATCACAATTCTACCACTACATAGGGACCAAATAATGCTGCAAGACCATGACCACATGTGAGCACCACATAGTGACTACCAGTTGTACACAGGCTCTGCAGACATAGAAGTGATGTGAGGTGATTTCTTCTCTAATCGGAAAGGTTCTCTTCCCCTTGTTTTTTTTCCTTTCAGCCTAAACCACCATGATGACTTCTTCCTTCTATGACTCGTCTCTGCAGAATTTACCACACACACATCTTAGAATCCTCACTTATCCAGCAGGGAGAGGGGGGGGGGGTTATAGGATGATCGATGGTGGCTGTATTTTGCAGGGGAGAGTGTACAAGCCACAGTTACAGGCACAATTTCCAGGGGGAAAAATGAGTACCAACCCTCTGGAACGGGGACATCATTTACCAAGTAATCCCGCTACACTGGAGTCTGGTGTCAGCTGCTTATTGCAGCTGACACCTGCTGCTAACATCAGTGCACTGTTTCTCACTGCGATATGTTAACATGGCTTCTGGAGCCTTTTGAAGGCTTCCATGGCCACCATGTATGCGTCTCTATCACTTCCCTCCCCATCTTTGAACACTCTTCTGCATTAAAGTGGTCAAGTACTCTAAGGGAACTCACAGTTAATGTAAAAAAAAAATGTTTAAAAGTATAAAAATAAATAAAAAATATTAAAAGTTCAAATCACCCCCTTTTGTCATTTTACAAATAAGAATTACACACAATTAGTATCACCGCATCTGTAAAAGTTTGGTCTATTACAATATAACTTCATTTATCTTGTATGCTAAACACCATAGACAACAAAAAAGAATCCACATGCCAAAATCACTGGTTTTTTTTTGTCATTTCATGTCTCCAAAAATGACAAAAAAGTTGGATCAATCCTTCTAAAATATCAGTAAAAAGTACACTGCACCCTCACTCAGGTCCAAGTTATTGGTTGTAAATTTAAGAAATAAACAATGCTTGAAAATTTTTTTACGTACTAAAATATAATGAAAACCCTATTGCCAGAATTGTGTTAAGCTGCAAAATACAGATTATACATCATTTATACTGAAGAGTGAATGCCGAAAAAATGAAACTCCGTAAGCATGGCACAAGTACATTATTTTCACATTTCACCCCACTTAGAATTTTTTTCTGGTTTCCCATTATATTCTATGGTACAATGACACAATTAGAAAGTACATCATGTCTGCCAAAATAAAAGACCTCAAATATCTACACTTGGGGTCACCCAGACAATTTTGTGTTTTCCCTGAAATCTCATACTTTTATTTATCAAACAATTTGCAAAATGAATAGAAATCTAGTCCAGACATTGACAAGGTTAGAAATAAGGATTTTTATTTGAAATAATAATTTTCTACTTCAAACTTTGCTTTCGTCAAAGAATGCTCCCTTTGCATCAATTCTAGCATTGCAGACCTTTGGCGTTCTAGCTGTTAATTTGATGAGGTAATCTGGAGAAATATCACCCCATGCTTCCAGAAGCCCTTCCCACAAGTTGGAATGTCCCGATGGGCATTTTGTGCATACCATACGGTCAAGCTGCTCCCACAACAGCTCAATGGGGTTGAGATCTGGTGACTGCGCTGGCCACTCCATTACAGACAGAATACCAGCTCCCTGCTTCTTCCCTAAATAGCTCTTGAATAATTTGGAGGTGTGCTTTGGGTTAATGTCCTGTTGCAGGATGAAATTGGCTCCAATCAAGCGCTGTCCACAGGGTATGGCATGGCGAGGCACAATGGAGTGATAGCCTCTCTTATTCAAAATGCCTTTTACCTTGTACAAATGTCCCATTTTACCAACACCAAAGTAACCCCAGACTATCACATTACCTCCACCATGCTTGACATATGGTGTCAGGCACTCTTCCAGCATCTTTTCAGTTGTTCTGTGTCTCACAAATGTTCTGCTGTGTGATCCAAACACCTCAAACTTCGATTTGTCTGTCCATAACACTTTTTTCCAATCTTCCTCTGTCTAATGTCTGTGTTCTTCAGCCCATATTAATCTTTTCCTTTTATTAGCCAGTCTCAGATATGGCTTTTTCTTGCCCCACTGCCCTGAAGGCCAGCATCCCGGAGTCACCTCTTCAATGTAGACAGTGACATTGGCGTTTTGCGGGTAATATTTAATGAAGCTGCCAGTTGTGGACCTGTGAGGCGTTGATTTCTCAAACTAGAGACTTTAATGTACTGGTCTTGTTGCACAGTTGTGCAGTGGGGCCTTCTTCTCTTTCTACTCTGGTTAGAGCCTGTTTGTGCTCTCCTCTGAAGGGAGTAGTACACACCGTTGTAGGAAATCTTCAGTTGGCAATTTCTCGCATGGAATAGCCTTCATCCCTCAGCACAAGAATAGACTGTTGAGTTTCACATTAAAGTTCTCTTTTTCTGGCCATTTTGCGAGTTTAATCGAACCAACAAATGTAATGCTCCAGATTCTCAACTAGCTCAAAGGAAGGTCAGTTTTATAGCTTCTTTAATCAGCAAAACTGTTTTCAGTTGTGCTAACATACTCGCACAAGAGTTTTTTCAATGGTTTTCAAAATATCCAATAGCTTTCTTACACAGTTAGCAAACACAATGTACCATTAGAACACTGGAGAGATGGTTGTTGAAAATTGGCCTCTATACACCTATGTAGATATTGCATTAACAACCAGACGTTTGCAGCTAGAATAGTCATTTACCACATTAACAATGTTTAGAGTATATTTCTGATTCATTTAATGTTAGCTTCATAAAAAAAAAATTTGCTTTTTTTCAAAAATAAGGAAATTTCTAATTGACCCCAAACTTTTGAATGGTAGCGTATATAGATGGAATAATAAGAAAAGTTATGGCTCTTGGAAGGTGGGGAGGAAAAATCGAAGAGCCATATTAATATGACTGACTACCAGGAAAGGGTTAGCAGATACATTTTCATATAATATATAGACACGATAAACGGAAAGTAGAAACGGGATATGAATGGGGTCTTATATAAAAACATATTATTATATGGAAACATCCCTTTAAGTATTATATGAGTTAGATAGATATCTGTTTTAAAAGGAGAGTGAATTAAATACTAGTTAAAGTCCAATCCATTGTACACAGTAACAGTATGCCATAGACCAGTGTTTACTGTCAATTCTGCTTCAGCATCAAATATGTTAAATCAATTTATTTGTTCTTGCTGCAGTTTTTTCTTAAAACCTATTCCACATCAAAACCCAGCAGGAAACTTCTGTGTACTCTTAACATCCAACCTATCTCCTTCTTTCTGCCTTTTTATCGACAAAGGATTTTAAATGTCCTGATTAGCAGCGCGTTTTTTAATTTGGCTTCCGTATTCAAAGAGTCTCTGCAGATCGGAGATTAAGACATTTTGAGATGAAACGGGGGAAGGCTTTGCTCCAGAATGACTCATCTGGAAATTAATTCCACACAAGTTGACAAGCAGTAATTGTTGCTCGGAGTTTGTATCTTCTCATAGGCCCATTAGTAGGATGTTGACAGGAACTTTAAATTGAACTCATTAGTGCTTATCATAGTGGCTCCCATATATTAATGAGTATTCAGCATTAATCTTTGCCTTTGTTTATTCATATGCAATGTACCTTAGAACTTGTACTATTTTAATTCCTATGATAAAAAAATGTCATGTAGCAAAGAATAAAATATCTACATAGCTAAAGCAGCTGAATGTGTAGGAAATAATAAATTGTATTATGGTTCTTTTTATGTAAATTCCTAGAAAATATACCTTAAACTGTTAACACACTGTGAGGTGTATATTATGGATGTCAATCATTCATGTTTAGCAAAGCTTTATTCCGAACTGCCATAGAAAAGAGCAGGGATAAATGCGTACAGTTCTTTCCCCTTTCCACAGGGGATTTTGCTTCATGGCAGAACCCCTTTTACATTGTTAAAAAGATTTGCTGTTTAAAGGGAGTTAATACATTGTATGTACCCTACATATATTTACATATAACAGCAAATCTGTAATTGTGGTCTCTGTATTTTATTCTTGTCATTCTCAATAAATTCTAAATCATAATCTGTTTAACAAGGTTAAAGGAGTTTTGCCATGAAGCAAAATCTCCTGTTGAGAGGGGAGAGAATGATGCACAGTTTTCCTCATTCTTTTCTATGACAGTTAGGAAGTGGGTTCTTACAGGATTCATACCCAGTTTCTCATTTTTAAACATTACAATAACAAGCTTAAAGGGGTTGTCTCACTACATTGATTCCTCTTACCTCAGTCCTGTTTTCTTGGTTTCACTTTGAATTCAGGGGCGTGTTTACTGGCTGCAGTAGAAGCCAGGTATGTAGCTATAGTGACCAGTGATGGCAGCCTATCAGGATAGATCAAACAGGTCTCTAGCTATAGCGACCTGAGGAGCTGATGCAGCCCATACAAGAGGGAATATCTAGGAATAGGTAGGACACTGGTAATGGAAATATACTGCAAAGTGACTTGTTTTAGCAAGATCTTTAACATAAAAAGCAATCCTTGTAGTGAGACAACCCCTTTAAATGTATTTTGTTGTTATTTTATGTAACAGAGCAACACAAAAGAACAAGTATTTGTGAAGTGTTAAAAAATGTGCTTTTTCAAATTTTTCAAATTAAAGAACTGAAAAGTATGACGTTATGTTTTCAGCCCCCTGTAATCTGATACGCCTAAATAATATCCAATGTGACCAATTGCCTTCAAAAGTCACCCAATCCATAAAAAGAGTAAATAAATATGTAGTTTGTTCATGTATAACTTCAAATGTTATGGGAAGGATTTAGAGGTTTATTAGAGAACATTAGTGAACAAATGGCATCATGAAAATCAAGCAACACACCAGACGGCACAGGGATAAAGTTGTGACAAATTGTATTGCAGGGTTAGCCCCCAAGCTCTGTATAGCCCAAGCTCTGAGCATCTCACGAAGCAAAGTTCAATCCACCGCCCATAAATGCAAGAAGTATGATACAACTGCTAAGTTACTAAGACATGGCCACTCACTTAAACTGACAGCCCAGATAAGTAGAACACTAAATAGAGAAGCAGACAGGAGGCCAGAGTCACTCTAGGGCAGCTGCAGAGATCCATAGCTTAGGTGAGAGAATTTGTCAATCGGACAACTATTAATCATGTATACCACAAATCTGGCCTTTATGAAAGAGTGGCAAGAAGAAAGCCACTTTTGAAAGCAAGCCATAAGAAGTCCCATCTATAATTTGCAAAAACCTATTTAGTTGACACAGCTAGTGTGTAGTAGAAAGTGCTCTGGTCAGATGAGATGAAACTGCCAAACACTATGGGACAGATTTATCAAGGCAGTTGCGCCAGAATTCTGGCTCAATTTGCGGCAAAAATAATGTCTTATAAGCTTTTCGCCACATTTACTATCTGTTTTAGACAGTTTCAGATGCTTCTGCGCCTCTTCTGACAAAGGGGCGTGGTCTCGCAAAAGGGCATGGTTTTGTGAGAAAGGGGGCGTGTCTTAAATGCACCAAAAATGAGCCAGAATTTTGGCGCAGTTTCTGGCGTAAAAGTAAGCCAACTTATAGGTGGCACAAAGTTAGACTAGACAGTTTTAGCCAGCACCAGATTTATTAACACTGTGATAAATGTGGCACATTGTAAGACTGTCTAGTCCAACTTTACGTTGTCTAAGAGTAAGACACTATTGATAAATCTGCCCTATGTGTGGAGGAAAGCCAACACTGCACATCACCCTAAACACACCATCCGCACCGTGAAGCATAGTGGTGGTAGCATCATGCTGTGTGGATGCTTTGCTTCAGCAGGCACTGGAAGCTGGTCAGGGTTCAAGGGAAGATGGATGGAGCTAAATACAGGGCAATCCTAAAGCAAAACCTGTTAGTGGCTGCAAAAGACTTGAGAATAGATCATAGATCCACCTTCAAGTAGGACAACAACCTTAAACATAAAGCCAAAGCTACAATTGAATGGTTTAAATCAAAGTTTATTCATGTGTTCAAATGGCCCATTCAAAGTCCAGACCTAAATCCCATTGATAATCGGTGGCATGACGTGAAAATTGCTGTTCAAAAACGTTCACCAACCAATCTGACTGACCTAGAGCTATTTTGCAAAGAAGAAGTGGCAAAACTTCTAGCCTCTAGATGTGCAATGCTGGTATAGACATACCCCAACAGTCTGCAGCTGTCATTGCAGATAATGGTGGTCCTACAAAGTATAGACTCGGGGGGCTGAATACATATGCGCTAAGTTTATTAATTTTCAAAGAGTTATAAAAACACATATTATTTTATTTATGCTTTACAAATACTTGTTACTTTGTGCTGCTTTATCACATAAAATATCAATAAAGCACACTTAGGTTTATGACTGTAACTTTTAAAAATATTTATTTATAGAAAGAGGAAAATTGTAGCACTCCAATAATCTTTGGTGAAGTTCAGTACTTTATTCTTCCATGCACTAGCAAGGTTTCAGCTCTCACGGGGCCTTTTTCAAGCTTTATATATAAAATGAGTTGCAATTGAAATGAAAATATAATGCATGTTAAAAACTGAAGAATATTCTGTTTAATCTCTGTGCTCTGTATAGACCGATGGAGTGCAGTGTAGAGGACATGTACAGTATAATAGTAAAGGATAGTTGAATCTGAAGAGGCCAAATTGCAGTAAAGAGGAGTGAACCTGAATCAATGATAACACAGGAGTTGGATTTCAGACTACCACAGACACCCTTATGCTGCGTCCCCATGGCAGAGAACAAATATTTGTCCATTTTTTGTACCGTGCACACGGCCGCGGGGGGGGATGGCTTTTCTCCGCGATGAGCAGAGGAAAGTCCTCCTCCTTCATATTCACTTGCACATATTCTGTCCGAAAACTGGACAGAAGAATGTGCAGGTGGAACATCTTTCGGGCAGCCCACTGGCGGAAAACCCGCCGGGCGGAAAACCCGCGGAGTGGGGACTGCTGCACAGGTTTTCCATAGGAGCCCATTGTGCTCTTTTGCAGTCCCCCCCCTTCAATTCACTTGCACAATTCCGTCCCAAAACTGGAGGAAGAATGTGATTGGAAGTTTTTTCGGGGGGGCTGCAGACGGAAAATCGACAGGCGGAAAACCCGTGCGAGGGGAGCTGAGGGGTTTTTCCCCATAGGAGCCCGTTGTGCTTGTTTGCGGGGGTTTTTTCAATGGTCTGAAAAACCGCAAACCCATCTAAAAAAACCGGCCGAAACCCTTGTGTGGGGACATGCCCTTGGATTTCTTACGCCAAAGGGTTTTTTCATTCTTTTTTATATCGGTTTTTGAATTTAAAAAACCATCTTTTAAAGCAACGTCAACCTTTTACATTAATTTTAATAGTAAAATCCATGCAGCAGTCCACACTTCATGTATTTTCCGCCGGATGGTTTTTTGACACCGCCGAAGTTTCTAAAAACTTAAAATATGTTCAATCTTCCACTCGGTTTTCCCGCAGAACATGAACATGTGGGTGCGAAGAGGAAGGGCTTGAATCCGCAAACCATGGACAAAACCCGTCCCTTGATGTGCCAAAAAAGATTAAATAAAATCCGACTGGTATTTGATCTTTGATGTGGCAACGGACCTTTAGACATTGTAGCTATAGCTAAGGGGTTAGTCATATACTACAACGCTTTTGTGACAGATCTGTGCTGAAAAGCAACCAAAACAGCAAGTAGTATGGAAAATAAATAGCAAGTAAGCAGGACTTAAAGTAAAGGTACCAATATTTAAAGAGAACTAATCTAGATCATCTTTTGATCTGCGGGGCGCATGTTACCCAAGCAAAAAGGGTGCCCCCGATTTTGATTAAAGGGACTTATGAATTCGCATGCAACATTTTTTTAACTTGGCGCTGACACACCAGTTCTAAATAGATATAGAGGAATGTGTAATACTACAGTAGGAATGAAAGTGTTATGCAGCAAACATTTTGCCACATTGAGTATAATGCGCTAAACTTTGTATGGTGAATAGAATGTAATGTGGCAAAGTTTGTATGTAGTTTCGCATCAAACTTTGGCACATTCTAGGTGCAATACAATGTGTTGTGCCAACTGTAGAACAGTGTGCCAGTAGTTTTTTTATGCGGTATATGCCCAAAAAATACATTCATAGTTTCGTATGGAAAGATTCAACAGATTTTGTAGGGAAAGATTCAACATTAAGGGCTACATGTATGGGCAAAAAAGTGAGTTTTAGACCTAAACAGTTTTCATACATGTGGCCCTTAATGTGCTTCTTATTCTGGGTAAAGAGTCCATTAGTTGGTCTTACCTGTGATTAACAACCTTCCTGGTATGAGCGGGTGTACGGACATAACTGTCGTATGTAGGAATAGCAACATTATTCAACTTCTCTGCTCGAAGCTGTGGAAAGGACTGGATACGTGTTTAGAAGAAATCAACACTACAAAGGATGTTAATTGCAAGTATTTAAAAAGTACCTAAAATGCTGAATGAATGAAAAAAAAAAACATGGGATTTTGATTAGGTTTTGCGATTGGTTGGCTTCAGATCGCGAAGTCTAGCGGCCGTATCGATAAGGTTTTTTTTGATAGTGAGCGTCGATTATGAGCGTGCCTTAAAATTATGGGAGAGCAACAAAAACCTTCTTATTACACCCAAACAAGGGTGGAGAAGCTGAAATTTAAAATCCACAACAATCAAAATGGATTGCTACATCTTGGCAACACACTTAGGTTATACAGAAAAAAAAATCACAGACCATTTACTATCCCTGTCTTGTACCACAGCCTGACCCTTAAACCTGCATCACCCACAAATTAAAAAGTGCCAGAAGGCAGTATGATTTGAACCATCATGTTACTTGAACTGGACATTGAATATCCCTGTCCTGGAACGCAGCATGAGCCCCAAACCTGCATGACCCCCAGATTTAAAAAGTGCCGCAAAAAGGAGTCTTTCAACCACCATTTTATTTTTCACTGGACATTGACTATATCTGTCATGGACCGCAGTATGACCATTAAACCTGTCTGACCCCCAGATTAAAAAGTGCCGAGAAAAGGAGTCTGTTATGTCTCTATCTGTTATGTTTTCGTATAACACACGGTATTTTTTGCACCTTTCAATTCACCTGTGGTGAATATAGAATTGCTGTTTTAACATTTACGTGGATGCTGCGTCAATGAACAAAGCTGGGTGCGCAAAAGTCAAAAAACATGTATGTGTTATGTTTTCGTATGATACACGGTATTTTTTGCACCTTTCAATTCACCTGTGGTGAATATAGAATTGCTGTGCTGCGTCAATGAACAATGCTGGGTGTGCAAAAGTCAAAAAACACGTAACTGTTATGTTTTGGTATAATAAACGATATTTTTTGCACCTTTCAATTCACCTGTGGTGAATATAGAATTTCTGTTTTAAGATTTACGTAGATGCTGCGTCAATGAACAATGCTGGGTGTGCAAAAGTCAAAAAACACGTAACTGTTATGTTTTGGTATAATAAACGATATTTTTTGCACCTTTCAATTCACCTGTGGTGAATATAGAATTGCTGTTTTAAGATTTACGTCGATGCTGCGTCAATGAACAATGCTGGGTGTGCAAAAGTCAAAAAACACGTAACTGTGATGTTTTCGTACGATACACGGTATTTTTAGCAACAAACAACCTGTGCTGACTACAAGATTGCTGGATTGTAATTTAACTGCAAGGTGGATATATCAACAGTCACAGGTGTAATGGGTAAAATTGAAAATGAACACCTATCTGAAATGTATACTGATAATAAAAGTGGAGTTTTGCAGCTAACAAAGAGACCTGCAGTTACTAGAAATGATGTGTATCCAATATAAGTTCAGGCTGCCCAATATCCAGGAAATATTTCAATAGCAAACTGTTAATAATAAAGATATTCCACTACAATGTCTACACTAAGTCTTGGTGAACTTTATCCAGTGTTCTTTATAGATAGAGCTTGTCTGTGTTCGCCCGCGGGCCCCCCCGCTCCCACCGCCGTGAATTTACAGCGGTAGATGCTGCTTTAAAATTCTCTAGCTAACTACATAAAATCTTTAAATCTCTAATCTAACTAAATTGGAAGGATCACAGCTAATAGTAGAGGTTTCTCTGTGCAGAAATAGACTAATTTCGCTGAGCTGTTTGGCCACAGGCAGAGCGCAGGTCCTATCCCTATGAGACGCATGAGAGACACTCAGCCTGAACCAGGAAACGCTGTTCTATGTAAAACGAGGTCATGTGAATTTTCCAGCCAATCGCAACCATACACATCCCAGTCATGACGTCGCACACACATCTCACCCTGCTCTATTCTGTAATCTGATTTGCTGGCCGCCAAAATTACAGGAAGCGCCGAAAAAGGCGCGATCTTAATAGATGATGCACAGATTTTAACCTTAATTATCGCATGATCTAGAAATTTCGATCATCATAAAAACCTTGCCGATTTCAACTTTGTCGATAAAAATCGCTCAACACTACTTCTGATGTGTTTAATAGCATAAAGACATAACTGTCAATCACTGATAAGATCACCTATTGGTTTCAACACAGAATAAGCAGTACGAGCTCTAATGAATCTTTCCGAACAAAATTATAAATCAATCTGCTTAGCTCCACCTGCTCTATAACATGCTGCATGCAGTTTGAATAGCATGTTCAGGTTATATTTAAGCTCTTGACCAGACAGTTGCTTTTAGTATGGTTTAACTGATGATGACTGTTTTGGTGGTCTACTAGATTTTGTACAGTCTTTAGGAGCCCCTATGTTTCTAATTTTCATTATTCATTCTTTGGCTTACATTTCTGGAAACTCACTCATTTTAATAAGGTTACTAAGTATCAGAACTTGTTGTCTGATGTTCTAGTAAAAAAACAAAACTATATGTCTCTGTCTTAGGGTATGTTCACATGGCATTTGTTAAATACGTATTTGGGTATGTTTTACGTACCGAGAAACGAACCCCTATACGTATTTAACAATGTTCAAGTGTGATTACAATGTGAAATACGTATCGTCGTTCAGTTGAGACAAGTGTTACATAGTTTTTGCATTGCGTTAAACTAATGCATTCAAAGAATTGACATGCCAATTCTTGCTCCGTTTAACGCATTGAAAAGGCAATAGAAACTATAGGAATACGTTTCTGCAGTCCAGAAAAACCTATCCAAGCATGTACTGCAATTTGTGGTACATTTTTGGTTGTGTTTTACGCAATACGTTTAATGTATTGCAAAAACATATCCAAGACGCCATCCGCACATACCCTTACACTGAAAGATATGTAAGTTGTATTTAAGTGCTTCTATGAAAGTACTGTAAATGTAAGAAAGAATAGCTACAGTATAAGAAAAGGATACTAAAGATAAGATAATTGGAGGATTGTGATGATGCTGATTATGTGGAAAATTTATCAAATGTGACCTAGGGCCTGATTGTCCCCTAGAATTGTATTGTAATTTGAAAGAAAAAAGTATGATTACAGGGACTAATATACTCTCCCTTAAATATTTCGATTTCACAATTCTAAAATTGATCTGAAACTGTAATCTATAAATACATTTGGTGTATTGGACGGTGGTCCTAGATTAACCAACTAGATATGGTGAACTATAATTATTGTCTAGGCACACATGTAGCAGATCTTAGCTTGACCATGATATCATGGCTTCATGTGTTATATGGTCTTAGAACACAAATATAGCCATTGAAAAACACTGAAAAAGTTAAGTTAATATTATGTGCCGTGATATCAAGGTGCATTATCTGTCAAGCTAATCTTTGCTACATCTGTATAATATATAAAAATAATACAATAATACAGAACAATCTGGGATTTTTCTTGCATATTTTACAAAAGACTTTCATACAGCTAATTAAGATTCCTCAAAGTCATTTAAGCGATGTGCTTTGGTCAATACTTTTGTACCTAAGTCTTATGTAGACAGGTGGTCTATTAAAGTCTGTAGATTATTAAAAGCCCATTCTAAACATTAACTATTTCATGCTTTAAACTGACTATCTGCATATTATTTGCAACTTTCCCTTACAATTTGCATATGTCAATATACTTTTCACGCTGTGAGCAGCATCCAGTATGTCGTAAAGACATATATTTCAAAATTGTCTGGAGTACATATCATTATACAAATTGTTATTGACACAGTCAGCAGACTTGAAAAAAAATCAAGGTTACTGTACAGACAGGCGCTACATTTTCATTATTGTGAAAAACTCTGTGACAGTTGATAGATAGGCTATGTGATTTTCCAATGGATTGTCAAATGCATCAATATAAGACACATATCATCTTTTTTCTGTTTCTTAATATTTAGACATATATACTAAGCTAAATATTGCAGTATGTAGACACAATTTTTTTAATTTGTTTAACCCTTTAATGCAGCAGTAATTATTTTTGTAAGGAAGGTTAGTATTTTCCTCTCCGCCTTCCAAAAGCCATAATTGGTTCCCATCTATATAGACAAGTAAGGACCTGTTTTATTGTTGGACAAGAGCTACTTTTTAAGTGAAGGGGAATTCATAAATGTCGTCCAAAACTTTTTTTTTTTTAAATTGCATTACATTGGTCAATATTGGCCAAAAACTGAAGCCAATAACTTTTTTGTTTTTCTACCTACGGGCCTGATTAAGGACTCATTTATTGCAAGTTTATATGTAGTTATTATTGGTTTTATTTTGGCGATGCATGCAACTTTTTGACCACTATTTTTTTTTTTTGTGTGTGGACGTAAAATGATGCAATTTGGGATTCTTTTGTCTATGGTATTCACCATATGGAATAAATTATGTTATATTTCAACAGATCAGACTTTTATGGATTTGGCAGCGCCAATTATGTGTAATTTTTTGTACTTATTCCATTATCTTATTTGTAAAAGGGCAAAAGAGGGGTGCTTTAGATATTTTAAATAATATGTACGTACATGTCAGGGAGGGGTTAATAAACATGTTGTTAATTTATCCATTATAAAGGATTTCTATAAGCCTAAAATAATAATAATAATAATAATAATAATAATAATAATAATATAATAATTATTATTATTATTATTATTAATATTATATTTTTACTCTAACTAATGTAGATTGGTTGATTGGTCTAGGGGGTTGATTGGTCTAGAAAATTCTATTAGGGAATTCTTAATTACTAATGAGTGGTCTTTCATTCAGAACCCTCATCTATTTGTCAAGGCTAAGCAAAAAGCAAAGTTAGTCAACACTAGTGTTGCACTTCAGAATTGGGTCAAAGTCATATTCAAGTCAACCAGAATCGAATATCGGTGAAAATCAGTAAAAAGTTGACCCTTACTCTAATTCCAACACCATCACACATTAGGGCACATGTCGGTAACCCCACGGTTAGAGTTAGGGTTAGATCAGTTCTAACTTTAAATCCAACTGTAACCGTAACTTGGTTCCCCGGATATTCCTCAGATATGTTGTGGTGTTTCTATGAAATTTGGCATTTGGCTGCTGCTAGTTTTTTTTTATAGAGGCCAGAAAAAACATGCAGAATTTTTCCACTCATACACTTTAATGGGACTGAAGTTTGGGATGTCATGGTCCTGAATGTTATAAGTTTGGGATGTCCTCGTCCTGAATATTGTAACAGATGTGGCCAGACTCCTCTCGAACTGAACAGAGAGCTATTCAAGCAACATTAGTCAGTGCATCCAAACAAAATAAAGTAAACGTGTAGTTACAAACTGCTGAGGCTGCAATGTAAAAGCAAACATGAACAGAAATACCGCAGAGAACATGAATTATTCTGATCTGCACTATTGCTAAATTTATTACACATGTAAAAATTTAAGGGCCTTATGTATGAAAATGTCTTTGTTGCCCATAGCAACCAATTAGAGCTCAGCTTTATGTTCATATAGTGCTCTGAAAAAATAAAAGTTGAGCTGTGACTGGTTGTTATGGGCAACAAAGACAGTCTTACTGCTAAACAGTTTTCATACACAAGGCCCTAAGTTTTTAGCACACATATTGATTACACTTGTAAGTCAGCTGGCCCCGACTCACACAAATGGGTCCCTAGATTATAAAGACTCACCTCTCTTGAACCTAGGTCTCCAAAATGAATTCAAGGCATATAGGATTTAACTGTACTCTGCTCTAATTAAAAAAAAACAATCTTAGCCAGCAGCTCAGCTACATGGAATGTCTCTATCTCTTTGTCTATGTGTCTCTCTCGCAAAGAATTTCATTATTTAAAAGTATGTTTTAACAATCAGTAAGGGTGTATTAATTGTGTGCATTTAAAGTGCTAACAACTCATGTTTGAAGGACAGACCAATAATAATGGGACCTTGTAGAAAAAAATCAATTTACCAGCATTCAGTGCTCCAGCTGTGGCTGTAATCATGCTTATTTTTCAAAGTGGAACTAGACTTACCATTTTTCAAAGAGGTACGTTGAGTCAGCCTTAAGGCCACAATGATTTTTTAGACCATCGACAAATGATTCATGGTTTAAATAATCATTCCCGATAGTTATGATGGAAATGTCCATCATAACTATCCTGGCGGGGAGGAGAAGCATAAGTGTTACCTAGCAGTGGCTCTTGTGCACGATGCTGCAATAGCCATTGTCAATGTAAAGAGCTAGTCTAAGGGCAACATGTATGAAACTGTTTTGGTCTAAAACTCACTTTTTTCCCCATTGAAACCTAGTTTTAGACCAAAACTGTTCCATACATGTGGCCCTAAGTGTTAATGGTTAATGTTAACCTCTCTCTGAATTTTCATGTCTATCACTAGGAATAAGTGGCTTTTGTAGGCAATATGTGAGACACCACTCATGTGTTTAAATTTGGCAAACATGTGGCAAAAAGTTTTGAGTGTATCCAATTTACTGAAACATGGGCATTGTCAAATCTAAGAATATGATCAAATATGGAGATCATACAGAAAAAAAATGATCAAGTATTGTGGTAGTGTAAGGGTAAAACAGTTGAAAAGCAACAGTAACCTTAATTGATGAACCAAGACAACCCATGTAAAGAGACTAAGACCCAGAGCAAACATCTGGTTTTAGACTAGAGCATAACAAAGGGCATCCAACTGACTATATAGGGCATGTTACCCCCACTGTCCACGGTGTGTTTCAATGTGAAGGGGGAGGGCTTTTCTCCGCTCATCGCGGAGAAAAGCCCTCCCCCTCCCCCGCTAACCGACCGGTATTTGTCCTGTGCAGTGGGAACGCACCGTAAGCATTACTTTCATGCTGAGAGACCCTGTGATGTCTCATCCATAAATCTGTAGACCTTTCAGGCCATCAGGGCTTTTATTTTGTGGGACTAGTTGTACTTTGTAATGGTTTCATTCACCATACCATAGAATATACTAGGAAACCACAAAAAAAATCTAAGTTGGTCAAAATATGAAAATAAAGGTACCTGCACCATGTTTGCGGGTGTTTATTTTACAGCGTTCACTTTCTGGTATAAATTATGTGTTATTTGTATTCTGCATGTTGATACGATTCTGGCACTACCAACCATATAGGGTTTGTGTTATATTATAGTACCGTAAAAAAAAAATCCAAACATTTTCTATTTTTAAAATTTGCACCGCAGCGACCAATAACTTTTTTGCACTTCCACGTATGGACCTGAGTGAGGGTGCATTTTTCTAAAAAATTTGCTGGGGGGTACTCAGTAGGCTGAGCACTGCATGTCAAAGTGTTCTGCGTTTTATATGCATTTTTGTGGCATTGGGAAATGTTACAAATCCTGTGAAGAATCATGTGGAAAAAAAACACACTTGGAAAAAAATGCTCTTAATAACACACGTAGCTCTACACATTATTTTAAAAGAAAAAAAAGACAGAGAAATTGGAAAAACAAAACTTCAGCTCACTAAGTTTATATGTACAAGTGAAGTCCTGCCTAGAAAACAAAATTTGAAAAATATATAACTGGCATGAAGCATGGCTAAAGGTTCACCTTTATAAGAATTACATTTGAAAGTCCTGTGATCACATACCTCCCAAGTGTCCCTCTTTCGAAGGGACAGTCCCTATTTTTAACTCATATCCCTCTCTCCCACTTTGCTTTTTTTGTTCCTCTTTTTCACATGGGAAATAGATTTGTATCAATAAACTTACTATATTGCTCCAAAAAATTACTTCTCTGTCTCCTGACTGTGTATTAAACCGAAATTTTAATTTTTTTCAGCATTTTGTGAAATGTAGACCTTAAAAATGTCTATTTCCCAAAGATATTTGTACTAAAATTTTAATAAAAATGTGTTCAAGTATATCACTATACATTAAAAAAATAATTTTTTACATGGTGAACTCCAAGTGTCCCTATTTGCCCATCTTAAAAGCTGGGAGGTGTGTGATCAGGCCAGTATTAGTGAATGTGGGATTGCGTGACCACAGTAGTATACTAATGAAAAGAGTGGTCATGACCAAGCTGTAGCTCTACTATATTTGTAACATAGCAGACAATTATAGCATCTTCCTGTTGGTGAATTCATCATAAGGAAAGGTCTGTAACACACAATGCTGGCGTGAGAGCAAAAGACTTCACATACATAGTGAACTTTAGGATCTATTAGCCCTAAGGAGTTTTTATTTGGCACTGGAGGTACACAGTAATGTATTACCCATGGGAACACTGCAAATAGAAAATCCCACTCAAGAGGACTGCGCACATTCATGTTTTTCATTGATGCCCATTGGTTACAAGAAGAACCATATAATACCATGTTTCTTCTGAAACTTGTCCCAGCAACAATATCTGATTTCTGGCTGTTTCAAGTGCCAGACCCAAAGATGTCAGCTGAATCAGAGGGTTCTACGGTAAAGAAAAGGTGGGAAAGATGTCCGTGTAATAACAGCTGATCTCAAGAGGTTTTAACTGTTAATAATATGGTGCTCAGTAAATCACTAGCAAGGCCTTCAGAGAAAAAGAGGTAGTTCAAATGGGAACACCCATTTAAAAGAATTGTCCAATGAAAAAAAAAATATAATTTTAAATAATATTTCTCCCAAAGTTAGGCACTTATGTAATGTACATTCATTAAATTTTCTGTGGGCTTCCTGCAATTCTACAACGACTGTTTGATGACATGAAACTCAGTAATTCTGTCTGTCTCGACACACAGGCAACACATATGTGTCAAGCTTATTAGATCAAGTGAGCAAAGGATTTTGGCAGCTTTGAGAGCCACAGCCTTTTGTTTCTGTATCCCTAGACTTTTAACATGGGGGAAGCAACTGGGGTGTGTTTATGTCCAAAGACTGAGGTTGGGAGGGAATAAGATAGACAAAGCACAACAGAGAATGCTGCTACATGGTTGCAAAGTAGGGAGGCTACAAATGGATGTGGCAAAGTTTAATCTATGAAGCACCAGGCCTGATAAGTCCTTAATAATCAGCTATTTTTTTGTTTTCCCCTTCCTGTGTTTAGATAGTCATAACTTTTTAATTATTTTCAGAGACAAAGCCTTTGAGGCTCTGTTTTATGTTGATACAAAGATGTCTTTTTGGCATAGTTTGAGGATACATACAAATTAGTAATATTGTGTGTAATATTCATATAGATATTTTTTATTTTAAATATATTTATTTTATTATTTATGTATTTATTTTTTGCACTTTTTATATAATTTTTTTTTTTTATCTCATTAAGGGATAACTATTTTTAAACTGTAATACACACTTAGAATGTGTAACATTCTGTAAATAATGTGTTAGTATAAAACAGGCTGCTGTTAGGGCAACATATGGTGTGTCCTAACAGCAGAATTACTACACAGATAGTTCTGGGAATACTTTAGGTTCCACAGACTCCATTGGGCACTGAGAAACCCAATGACCCAATTGGTAACAAGAATATTCCTTTGATCGTGCTACTGTCTTGGACCTTGGAAATCAAAGGAAGTCTCAGATCCCTGCCATGCTAAGAGTGTTCTCTAAGAATTGAGCTGTTACTCGCAGCTGTTTCTAGTGCATCTGCGGCACTGGGAGCCGCCAATCCTGTTCTGAGGCAATGATGCCAAAAAACATTACGGCTGACAGAGGAACTGCACCGCACACCATCAAAAGACAATGGGCAGTCATTAGGGAGTTAACTTGATGGTTTTAGTGCAACAAAACAATTGAAAAATATTATTTTGTACTTCAATACCATGGTGCATTATCTGTCAAGTTTTTCTTTGCTACATCTGTACAGCCCAAGAAAAATTGCTAGGAACATCACAAGGAGATATATTAAGGGAAGGTCCATATGTCACTAGTTTTAGTCGTATTTTCAGACATTTTTCAGATTTGAAAACCGTCTGTAAACCGACTGTCAATTATACTCATAGACTTTAATAGAAAATTCGAGCTGTAGTCTACACAGCTTGGATTTTCTGAGGGCAAATCCGACTGTCTAAAAAACTTAGAACTTGTTCATTCTTCTGCTTGGTTTTAGTGTGGAACATGAACTGTTCAATGTAAAGAGTGGTGGCTAAATCCGCAAACTGCGGCCAGAAACCATCCCTCTTAAATTTAAAAACCGACAAAATACCAGTCGGATAATCTAATCAGTATTTTGCCAGTGGCGTCTGGCCATAGCCAGCGGATTCAGTATGTTGAATCCAATATAAAATCCGACAGTACACTGTGCTGCATAGACAGCAATGAAAAATCTGTGCTATAGTCTATACAGCACAGATTTCTCCACCGTCGGGATTATGCAACCCGTTGGATATTCTGCCGGATTCTGCTCGGATTTGCTGTCGGCCCCATACATTGAATGCACGGAGCTGACGGCAAATCTGAAAACCGACCACGGCATTTAGACTTAGCCAAAGACTCAGACAAGCCATATGGGTTCTCTGGACAACTCCTTTAAGATCAAAACTAGCTTTGGTTTTTCTTAAAGACAACCTGTCACATAATTTTTGCCCCCTTTGCTGAGGACAGAACAAGCTAGTGACAGACATGCTGTTTCCAGTGCTGTGTCCCTTATTCTGTAAGATGCTGTAGTTTTCGAGTATGTAGTGCTTAAATCTGTAGTTGTCATCCAGAAAAGTCAGTTTTTTTCATACTCCGCCCATCTGAGGCTAGCCCCGCCCATCTCAACTTATAAATCTATTACTGTGAATAGGTAGAAACGTGAATAACTGTCAGTGGGTGGGGCTAGCCTTTGGTGGGCGGGGCTAACACCTGCTCATGAAGAAGATTTGAGCATTAAATACTCTACAATTACAGCATCTTACAGAATAAGGGACACAGTGCTGGGAACAGCATGTCTGACACTAGCTTGTGCTGTCCTCAGCAGGGGAGGGGGGGCATAAACTATGTGACAGGTTCCCTTTAACTGTTGAAAGATAAGTCACCACTTGCATTCTTACCTTGTTAGCAGTTCTTTGTCTCTATATAACCAAGCTTTTATTTTTTGATAACAAAGCCTTTTCTATAATCATATACGTTGTCTGCCCTAACCCCATCCTTTGCCTCTCTATATATGTTAACTTTCATCGATACATTGAAACTATTTTAGCTCTAATCCTATAACAAAAGCAGAACAATTATTTTCAAATGACATGAATTGAAAACATATGTGACAATTCACTCTTCAAGTGCCTTGGCAAATGGGTATATCTCATTGCAAGCCTTGCTGAGCTACTGCTAAACGCTTCATACCATTGTAATGCATGTGTCTTTTTACATGTCTAGCTGGTTAATGATTTAATGGGTGTTATTTCCACAATGCCAGGAATCTCATGGATATGATTCTTTTTTACTGCTGCACAAAACATTTCTTCCTTCTCTGTACAACCATGCAAGCTATTAATTAGTATGTGTGTTGTGAAGGTGCTGTGTAATTGGCTTTAATTACGCCTATGTTTATTGCGTTTTAGGATGAAAGATGGACTATAATTAATTTTGTAGAGTTTTACTTCACTGTCGAGAGTGTGAACATTTCCTTCTTGTAAAATACTTTACCCTTAACTTTTAGAGTGCAAAACTCAGAAAACATGCATGGGCCACATGTATGAAAACTGTCGAGGTCTAAGACTTTCTTTGTTGCATATAGCAACAACCTTCCCTTTCACTGCATATAGTGCTCTGAAAAACTGAAAAGGGATCTCTGATTGGTTGCTGTGGACAACTAAGAGAATCTTAGACCTAGACACTTTTCATACTTGAGGCTAAAGAACCTTATCTTCCTTTTCCAAGAGCCATAACTTTTTTTATTGATGATATTGATGTTTTTTTTTTTTTCAGGATGAGTTATATTTTTAATGGTACCATTTAATGCACAATACACAAGGATGCTGTGAGACAAAGCTATGAGGCAAAGATATACTGTGTGCCAAAGATATGCTATGCAAGGCATAGCACATGGCACGTTTATGAACCCGTATACATCAGGTTCATACATACTGTCACATTCTACACTCCTCTATATTGATTTAGAACTGGCGTGTTGGCACCAAGTTTTATACATGTTCCCCGATATCTTTATTCTGTGGGTCAGTATGATTAAAAAAAAAAAACTAAAAAAAAAAGGAAAATGGGATTAAGTTTACTCAAAAACACAACAAAGCTATACTTACAGCTCAATGACTGGACTATAGACTGAACCCAGTAGGAGGCAACACAGGTGCAACACAGGGAAAGATAGAACAGATGTAGATAATTCATGAGCAGAAGTTCACACACCCATCCACTAGGGGAGCAACTGAATTATAAAAAACTGCACATTAAATAAGTACCAATTCACACCAGTATGCAAAAAAGCAACAGTTTCATACATGGGGAGACTGCACAAATGCAAAAATACTAATAAGACAACCACTCACACGCCTTCTATTAATCACATATATTTAGTGGTTGTTTGGTCCTTTATCTATGATATTACAAGTGATTTTAACCTAGTGTTATCAATGTGTTGTATCAGACAATCGCTGAAAACAAAACAGGAGAATTTAAGTTAAAATCCATATAAAAACTGTATAACAGCAATTGTTGTATCAACACACTTAAAAGCTGTAATGTCTTATCTGCATTACGCCTTTGACCCTGGGGGCTGCTGTGCTGGCTGTTCAGTGCTCTCCGTGCCTTCCAGCAGGGCAGCGGTTAACCTGCCCTCAGCACTCACAGCTGCCACCTATCTCACACTTCGGTGGAACTATTTAGCCTCGTTGCTTGTTGCACTCAGCGTGTTTTTTCTGGTCCAAGTCCACAGTTCCTCTTGTGTTCCTCCTAGTACAAGTCTGCAGCTCCTCTTGTGTTCCTCCTAGTACAGGTCTGCAGTTCCTCTGGTGTTCCTCCTGGCATCAAGTCTGCTCACCATTTTGTTTTGAACTTTTTGCCCCTCACGGCCCCGTGGAACCACTCCCTACGTTTTCATGGACTGTTTGCATTTTTTGTATCTTTTTTTCTGTAATAAAGTCCTTTGAAAAACATTACAGAAAACTCAGGAATTTACCATTGATCCACGGGACATAAGACTTGTTTTGTCTGCTGACCTGTTTTACTTGGCGACAGGGTGACAGCTGAAGCCTTCAAGATTGCTGACAAGATTTTTTCTGACAATTCTCCTGCTACTTCCAATCCGAATTGTCATCAGAAAGCCCTGAGTTTGTCACCATTTAGCATGCCTGGTGTCCCATCTGCTGATCCAGAATATGCTGCTTCTGGCATCACGCTTCCTGGTCCGGAATCTGCCGCTTCCGGTGACACAACTGGCATCACATCTGCTGATCCAGAATTCATTTCTCCTGGTGTCATGTCTCCTGGTCCATAATCCGCTACTCTTGGTGACATGCCTGGTGTCACCTCACCTGGAATGGAATCAGTTGCTCCTGGTGTCACGCCTCCTCATTCGGTATATGCGGCTCCAGAACCCGCTGCTTCTGGTGATACATCTGGTGTTACATCTGCTGATACAGAATCCCCCACTCCTGGTGACAAGCCTGGTGTCATGTCTCCTGGTCTGGAATCCACTATTCCTGTTGAGGGTCCTGAGGCCCCACATAAAAATAGAGGTACTGTAATGTCTTGCCTGCATCATGCTGTTGACCCTGGAGGCTGCTGTGCTGGCTGTTCAGCATGTGCATCATTGACTTCATGCACTTTGGCTCTGGCCCTTTGTGATCCTGATCTGGTACCTGCCCATAGTTCCACTGGAGTTCTTCCTGGTACAAGTCTGAAGTTCCACTGGTGTTCCTCCTGGTATCAAGTCCGCAGTTCCTTCTGGTATCAAGTCTGCCCATAGGATCCACTCCCTATTTGATGCGTTTTTCATGGACTGTCTGCATTTTTTGTATCTCTCGTATTTTCCTGCTTTAAAGTTCTTTCAAAAAATTACAAGAACATTCACACAGCTGTTTATTTCATAGCAAGTAAACAAATAACAGATACAACCACGAACTCCTGAACTAAATAATATAGTTTGATGAAACCTCAATGAATTTAAAAGTAAATTAAAATTAAATTAGTGGCATAAGTGGAACTTGATAAAGAATATTTTACATGAAGATGGGTCCAATTTATATCCAAGATTTGGTGACAGATCAATGTTGCAGGATTTTTGTCAACAACCAATTCTCTAAACTTCCACCAAAATTTTTCTACTAGATTAAAAGCGGAACTATCAAGTCCATAACATGGCCTTCAAATAGTTTGGCTTTTAATCTGACAAAAAAGTTATGATGCAAATTTAAAAAATTGGTCCATGACAACAATCCGGCAAAGTTGATCTGTCAACTAATCTTGAAAAAACTGAGCATTCCGCTCTGTGGCAAAATAAATGAACAGAAAAATATTACTTCATTTACACCAGAATTTTTTTCTATTGGTGGAATAAGACAAAATTCTAAAATTTCTATGAATACCTGTACATTGACTGTTGAGGTAATTATTGGATGAATTAGAAAGACAGCAGATAAAAGTTCCGGTATCATCCTTTTGACCAATGCAGTTTTGAGATTAATCCCTGAATATTACTTTCACCCAATCATTCACACTCCATGATTGCTTCTCTTGTGCCCAAAGTAATTTTGTTTTCTCTTTTCTAGTTGTAAGTGATGGTTTTTCATTTAGCTTTTTTATATGTAAATACCATTTCGTTTAGACAATTTATTACATTTTTGTAACAAACATTGTTCGACAGATCCAACACTTGCCAAACATGTGGGGGCATTGTGGTGGTGTCATGGAGGCGTGTCGCGCCACACTTGTAATATTAGACGCATATATGAATGTGGGTTGGCAAAATTAGGCGCATTACTGCTCAGACAGGCAGACTTATTTCAATGTGGTCTGCCTCAGCCTGAGGATTCAAAGTGGAGCTAGATTTGCCATTAGAGCAAATAAATTATATTATTTCTCAACTTACACCAGTAGAATAATAAAAAGTAATTTCTGTTCATTATTAAACTATATAAAGTTAAATTATATAAACTTAAAAAAATATACCATTGATATAAAATATGTAATATTACAAAAATATTAAAATCCCCCATTAAATGTAATTAAAAATTAATAGAATCTAAAATTAATTTTAAATTAAATAAACCACTGACCTATATTTTTCAGAATTATGTTAAAAATAAAATGTTCAGATTTTTTGTGGATTTTTACTACATTAAATGAAATAAATTATTATCAGATGGTGATCAGTATTGACATTTATTTTTGTTGCATTCTACATACAGCAAAAGCCAACACACCACAGGTCTAGCTGGGACCTGTGGTCCACTAAGCAAGACCATTACCATAGTTTCTATTCACTGGCATGCTATTCTAATGACTTTTCTTTTATTTCTAGCCTATCTATAGGATTTACACATGTTTAGTGCATTAGTAAAGCGACAACGTTCCGTAATGCGCCAACGTTGCGTAATGCGGCACACACGTGCCTATTTGCATACATGTCTCCCTAAGTTCCTTTTGCTGACAGTTGGATGTCTGTCTTGGTCTAATTGTATGTATTTATTGTTTTATTTATTTATTATTTTATTTTCCTGCCCATCCCATTTTGATTGTACATGCACCATTTTTTACATATAGTTGCCAGGGAACAACCAACATCTTTTGTCACACTCTGTGTTTGATTTCTTAAAGGAATTTCTAATCCTTATTGTTTTTTTTTAACTGACAGCTCTCTTGTTAGTGCCATGTTTTCTTTCATTTAGTCTTTTTTAAATGTACTGACTTGCATTTAATTTGTGCTAATATTTATTTTAGAAATGCAAACTGCATTTAAAGTCATTTTTTTTTTTTACTTAAACTGGGAAAATGTGTGCCAATAATTAAAATAATGTACTTTTATTTGCTTGAGGTATGTTTTCTTGGGGCCAGGACTTCAGCTATTAAACAACGTTTAGTGTCATTATTTTCATTTGTGCATTTCCTATAAAGTAAAAAATGTGTGTGACCATTCTCTAAGGGTAAGTCCACAAGACAAAGGACAAAATACTCGTCGGATTCTGCTCCTAAAACTGCATCGTCCGACTAGTATTTGAACAGTATTTTAGAACCCAAGGATTTTTAACTCGTTTCCATCAGAATTTGATGTGGTTTTCGGATTCAGTTTTTCAATCGTTTTTGCATCATTGAGTTTTTGGATGCGGGTCTGCGTCAAAACAACACGCACAGCTTTCTGATCATTTTTGATGCCATCCCATTGAATTCAATAGTAGTTTTTATGCCATTTTCCACGTGAAATACAGCGGAAGATTGAGCATGTTCTATGTTTTTTGAAAAAATTGTAGTTTTGAAACCAACCTAAAATCTGAGTCATGTGAACTACAACGTGGATATATAATTGAGGTTTATGGGAATGGTTTTACAGTCGGTTTTTGATGTTTTTTTTACAATCTAAATCCGCCTGGATTTCCGTTGGAAATGCTTGTCATGTAGACGGACCCTAAGGGTCGTGACTGCGTAAGTTTTGATAGGGATTGTACTTGATAAAGGCCAACGACAGAATTACTATATTACAGAAAAATGTTAAAAAAATAATATAATTCTGTGGTACATCCAGTTCATGGAATTTAGTCTATTTAACAAAAAAAATTATATATATTGTTAGACAGTTTCTATGTAGCTCTACATCAGTAATTTGAAGCAACACCCTGGGTAAAAGGGATACATTATGTTATTTTGCACATTATGAAAGCCAAAAGTAATTAGCATCTAGAAATGCTTTATATAAAGCAGACAATTTAATTACAGGAACACTCTGTATAACGCTGATACAGTGAATTATGCTCAGTGCAAGGTTTTAGGGGGCACTGAATGCCATAGAGATTCCATTTCTATTCCTTGATACCATGTACCTCACACTTTGCAGCCACATAACAGTTTTTTCTATTTTATATGGAACATTCATTCATGGAACATTTATATCTACTACAAACTGCTGTTTGTAGTAGATATAATGTGTAACAGGTTATCATTATCCACAATGGTGAGGACTCTTAGCTGCTGGGCTTCATAGCTGCCATGACTGCTACCATTGTGGTTATACCTATGTCTCTATGCATCTATTTTAATGTTCTCTCCATCATAGTGTACCAATTATGTGCTGTCTTTCTTTACTCCAGCATGCCTAACGACATAGCTCATGTGCTTTTTATTACGTATTGGAAAAGTTACAAAAGAGAGAATAATGAAGTGTCCAGTGAATAGTATGCAAATGTTATCCTACACATTGCATGTTCATGTATCCATCATTGCATTTTTCAGATATAATACTGCAATACCGCATCTAACAGTATGTTTTGTAAATGATATAGGTACATATCTCTACCTCTCTTACCCTTGACTCTCTGGAAAGTGCAATCAGTAAAAATTCTGGCAGGCTTTGTATTTCTTCCCCCTCAAAAAAAGACATTGTTATCTGTACAACGGTATCCAAGGTAGAACAGCTTGTCTTGTCTCATGACCATGCATCAAAACTCTATCCACAAAGGGCCCCTGGGAACTAACTTACTAGAGTCCACTGAGCACAGACAGCTGGCAGCATGTTCTGTGTATTGCTCGTGCTTCTGCATTTAAGTAATGTATTTCTCAGAGCTATGCTTTCAATCTACCATGAATAAGAAACTCTGTCCATGGTGCTTTTTAAAGTCTGGGTTACACTTGGCTTTAACAACTTTAACAGCAGCAAGCAACACACTAATCCGTGTATCTATCTATTATGCCTTTGCCTCCTGTTCTCATCTATTTATCTATGACATATGGTTGGGTGGTTGGGTCGATGGATAGATAGACTGAAAAATAGATAAACAGATAGATACAGCGATATAGATGGATAGACAGATACAGCATCTCACTAAACTGAGTACACTTCTCACATTTTTGTAAATATTTTATTTTATATTTTCATGGGACAACACTGAAAATATGACACTTTAATACAAAGTAAAGTAGTCAGAGTACAGCTTGTATAATAGTTTAAATTTGGTGTGCCCTCAAAATACCTCAACACACAGCCATCAATGTGTAAACCGCTGGCAACAAAAGTAAGGTGACAATGGACAAATTGCGGCCAAAGTGTCAATATTTTGTGTGTCCCTCATTATTTTGTAGCACTGCCTTAACTCTCTTGGGCATGGAGCTTCCCAGGTTGTCTCTGGATTCCTCTTCCACTCCTTCATGATGACATCACTGTGCTGGTGGATGTTAGAGACCTTGCCCTCCTTCACCTTCTGTTTGAGGATGCCCCATAGATTCTCAATAGGGTTTAGGTCTGGAGACAAGCTTGGCCAGTCCAGCACGTTTGCCCTAATTTTCTTTAATAAGACAGTGGTCGTCTTGGAGGTGGTTTGGGGTTGTTATCATGTTGGCATGCTGCCCCGTGACCCAGTTTCCGAAGGGAGGGGATCATGCTCTGCTTCAGTATGTCACAGTACATGTTGGTCTTCATGGTTCCATCAATGAACTGTAGCTCCCCGCAGTTAGCAATACTCATGCAGCCCCAAACCATGATACTCCCGTCACCATGCTTGACTGTAGGTAAGATATAATTGTCTTTGCATTCCTCGTCCTATTATTTCCATCCATTAATGTGATGAGTGTAAGATGTTATTTATGTTTAATCTCATTCCTGATTATCCATATGAAGAAATAGTTACAGGTCCGCTAATTCTTTCTATTGCCACAGCATTCAACCTGCTATTCTGATTTCTATTGGCGATTGCAAAGTTTACAACTGAGACATCTTTGGCCCTTCATTTCTTTAGCCATTTCTGATGTTAATAACAACAGAATAAATTCAGACCCAAGACCCCCAGATAGACTTACAGTACAGTGATCTTTACTGCTCTGTAAGAATCCTAGCTTTCATAGATCCCAAAGGGCAGTTATTTAACAAGGCCAGAGAGTTCTATATTTTAGGGTTCTTCTGACTTTGTGGCTTAATTAAACCCATTAAATCTTTCATCAGGTTTAGTTGTGTGAACATGTCACTGCAGGGTGATGAATATAGCAGCAACCTCTGATTGTTGCTTTTAGCAGACTGATATTTAATTTTTTTTCTGTAAATTTGATTTTAAAATTGTATTTGCTTTGCAGCTACAATGCTATGATGTGGATTTTGTGATTTACATGCACAAAAAAATCCACAACATATACACCCAATGTAAACATACCGTTAAACTGTAGCTGAATTCATAACATGCGATATCATCCTATGCAGAGAATAACTAGAATTCATATGGCCCCATAGCAATATGAGATGGGCCCCCAACATGTAATGACAGGAAACGGAAATAAATAAAACTGCCATGTATCTAGGAACTCACATAGTAGTGCTAGATAGCAGAAAACCAACCAGTTTATTATTCCTTTCAAAAAGGTACAATGTTCTCGAACCTTGCCACGCACCATTTCTCACTCCGATCGAGACATCAGCGGCGAAATTGCTGTGTCCCGATCACTCAACATGGCAACTGAAGGCCTTGTGAAGACTTCCTTTGCCACCATGTTTTCTGAGACAGGAAGTGGTAAAACCGCCCTCTTTGCACACACTAATCCAGTGTCGAAACAATGCATTAGGCCGAAAAGATGATTTCGCCCCCTACTGGTGAAGTACCCGCGGGGGGACTTAAACTTACCGTTAAAAAAATGTTAAACGTTCACCTCACCCCCGTTTTGCCATTTAACAAATAAAAAAGTAAGGTAATAAAAGTTACACATATTTGGTATTACCGCATCCATAAAAGTCCGAACTATTAAAATGTAACATTCATCCCGTATCCTGAACACTGTAGAATAAAAAAAATTCCAAATGCCAAAATTGCATTTTTTTGGTGACTTCACGTCCACTAATAATTGGAATAAAAGTGATCAAAAAAGTTGCATGTATTCCAAATATCTGACCTTAAAAGTAACAATTAAAAACCCGTTATCCTTGGTCACCAACTGTCCACAGGAAAAATATTTGCTGATATAATTCCTTTTAAAGTCCCAAAATACTCCCGGAAACCTTTAGAAGTAAAAGCGACGACCAAAAATTAACATTTAAATATGTTCTTAGGAAATCGTTCCGAATTCAGTTAAAATAAGTTGCCTTAAGGGCAGCTGAAGGGCCCAAAGGAGGGTCTACTGCGCTTGATGAGACAATTGAATTGTGCTGCTTGGGTGGGGTCATTGTGCGGGGGAGGGAATAACCTGGGGACATCATTTCTTGGGCATGTCTGTGCGAAATAATAGCACAGTTGTCCCTCGTGGCGGGTTTTGTTGAGTGGTGAGAGGAGAGGAGGATCCCTGTACAAGCAGCTATGTCCTCAGCTCCCCTGCACAGTTGGTACTCTCACAGAAAGAATCCCTTAGCTCTGCTAAGAAAGTGAAAGTAAAATCTTGTCCCCTGTAATACTGACATGAGCCCTCTGATTTGCTAATAACATGTATTGGAAAAAAGTCTTATAATTTCATCTACTTCTATATTGTGTGTGTGTGTGTGGAGGTGATAGGCACTCTAAGTCTTAAAGTTACAGACCCATTGTTCTCCTTTTATCTCTTTTCATCTAGAAAGACATTCATAACAGTAAATTATATAAAAACAGATATCTCTATGATCTAATTTTCTACACATAAGCATGACATTGGATTATTTATATCACAGACGTTACTTTGTGTGAGGTGCTTATATTATATTTCTGGTTAAAATACTTGGCCTATGCATTGCTTGTCTTCAGAACCAATTAATGCTCCTTGTGACTCTAGTGGTCTGGTTGTCATTCATACCCGAGGATCCAAAAATAGTTATTTCTCTGTGTGCCTTATCTATTCCTCATTGTGAAAACAAACTGGCACATACCAAATTATATGTGTGTGTTTATGACATCTGACAAATTTTCACAGTCCTTGTCATCATATGCATCAGTGCCACACGCATATTATATAAAACTTGGTTGTGCCGCGTGGGATTTGAAGGCAGGTACTGTACATTGGCATGTGTCTAAAAGGGATTTTTCTTGTCATTGATTTTATTTGTGAAGCTATTTCTTCTCTGTATTTTTGCCTTTACTATATTTTATTTCCAAGTTTCAGAGCTAGAATGCAGAGAATAACTTGTAGACAAGAGATACAGATCTCTTCACAACACTGTACAAAATGTTTAGTTCGCTATTCTTTCCCATTCTGTCTTTTTACATTTCAATTTTCTTCTAAAGAGATTTTTTGCCTGATAGATTAAAACAATACTAGCAAGAATGATAAATGCCAGGGTGGCACATCGGAAAAAGTTACAGCAGCTATAAACCTCATATATTGTTTTCGCAAGCAAAATAATTTAATCTCTTACATGTATTCAAGGGACGGTGTAAAAAAAACCCAGTATTTTTACATTACATGTCTCCAATAGTTTGGCATTTTTTAATATATTTGTAAGAATTTTTGTAATATACTTTAATTATACTTTTGTGGGCTTTTTGCAGTTCTATTTCAGTTGTTATATGACAAGAAGTCCAGTAGTTCTGGATTTCTAAAACACAGGAAACAACTCTATGTGTCGAGCTCAGGAGATCGTGTCACTAAAGGGATTAGCCTTTTTTTAGGACAGTCATTGAAGCTACTGCATAACCGTTTTCTCCTCCCTCACAAGTTTTTAACCATGAGGGAGGTGACAAAGGGTGCTTGTACTGAGACTGGGGGAATAAGATAGAAAAAGCACAACAAAGTATTCTGTGATTTATTTTTTTTAGGAGAAAGGGAAACCGTTTCCAAACAGGAGATGCTGCTGTTTGGAGGGTACATACAACAGAGTTTGTCTGGCACAGGGATACTTTGGTCTGATCACTGTAGAATTTTCTTTAGACTTATATTTCAGAAACAGAAAGTATCTTTAATTTTTAAAAGGGCTGTCCTAGTTTTTTTTTTTAATACAATGAATGTTAATTGGGGCTTGAATGGGGTAGAATTTAATAATAGGCATACCTTCCTCCGGGTCCCCTGCTGCTGCCATTCCGTAGCGCCCCATGATCCACTCCTCACTTTCTGTGCTGTGAGTCAGAGGCTTGTGCTCCATTCACTAGCTATGGAGCATGAGTTTTTACCGATGTATAGCATGTAGCATGGGAAGGGATGAAGAGCATGAGACCGGGAGATAAGTATGCTTTATTTTTCTATTAATTCTTATTCTGACCCCATTGAACAATAATTTAAAAAAAAATTGAAATACCCCTATATAATTTTACTTTGGGGCCACATGGATTCCTGGGCTGGACATTGTTTCCTCTGCCCTCTCCTCTCTCTGCCAGTCTCGGTGTGAGTTACCACTGATTGTGACATGAGAGCAAATGAACTATTGATCTGTGCAATCACTATGTGAAAGATCCTTGGCTGCAGTGAATAATCTTTTATTACATTATATACAGATCACAGATTCTTGTGCAAGTTTGTTTAGCAGCAGAAAAAGAGAGCAATAGGTTTTATGCAGTAATTTCAGCATATAAATAACATTATTACATGTCCCAAGCATATGTCCTGGTTTGTTAGGGTAAGGAACTCCACTTTACATCTGGACAGAATATCCAACCACATTATGAGACATTTGTATATTGTTACATAGTTACATATAGTTACATAGTATGGTTGAAAAAAGTAACGTGTCCATCAAGTTCAACCAAGGGTGGGGAAAATGTGGGTGAAGGGAGGGAGACAAGGATTACCAGCCCAGCCTCCCCACTGGTGAATGCCCTGAAACCCACAAGACAAGAACCAATCTGCTCCAGGGGAGTCCCCATCTTTGACCCCAGTGCCACCACCACGCAGGATCCAGAATTTTACATTGCTATGTATGCATCAATATTCTTTATGGTATATTCACACGCCGTAAATTGGTCGCGTATTTCGCCGTGTATATGTGCTTAATACACGGCGAGATGCGCGCCGCAATTATGGTAATCCATAGCTCTCATAGAGAACTATGGATTATGCCTCTTCCCCCTGCTCGTACAATATGACCGTATTGTACACGTGGGGAGATAAGTGACATGTCAATTACTTGCGCCAATTATGCAACATGTGTAATTTATTTCTATGGGACGGCCCCCCCCCCCCCCCGTGCTTCGGGAGTACGCGCGACTTCCAAATCACCCGCCGTATTGCGGCGCGTACTGTACATACCGCAATTACGCCGTGTGAACATATCCTTAGTTCCAGGTATTAATCTACACCCTTCTTGAAATTCCCAACTGTTCCTGATGTGACCAGCTCCTCAGGCAGGCTATTCCACAGATTTAAAAATTTTACAGTGAAAAACCTTTTTTCCTCTGGAGATTGAACCTTTTTTTCCCCTAACCGAAGGAAATTCCCCCCTTTCTTTTAAGGGGCTTTAATGAAATATTTTTTTCCCAACTTTTTGTAGGGACCATTTATTTAAAATTTAATAATTAATCATGTCCCCCCGAAGCCGTCTTTTCTAAACTAAACAAGTTCATTCACTAACCTCTCCTCATAACTAAAGCTTCATTCCCCTTATAAGTTTGGTTCTTTGTCTTTGTCTCCTCTAGCTCCATTTCATCTTTTCTATAAAACTGGGGCCCAGAACGAAAGCATATTCAAGGAATGCTTTAACAGCGGAAAAATTACTCCTTTCCCCAGGAGTCCATGCCTCAATCACGCCAAATCTTACTTGCCTTAGAGGCAGCTGATATAAATATATAAAATTGAGTGTAATAGCTTGGGGAATCCTCGCAAAACAAAAGTTTTCAAAATCTAAATCATCACTTCTATTGTTGGATAATATTACGTTCCGGGGTTTGGGCTTAGACCCCCCATTCCCTTTCCTGACAGCCAATTTTCTTTATTTTTTTTTATTTAGTATATGCTGGTTTGAATGCTATAATGCTTTCTCATGCTCGGTTATTCTACAGATTTTTTTGTCTTTTTTCTTGATGCATAAGGCTTTATTATTTCTGAATTTTTTACATTTGAGAAAATGGTCAAAATAAAAAAAAAAGTTTTTTCACTTTTTATTATTGATTTTTTTTTTTTTTAGCAAAAAAAAGCATTAAAAAAAAGTTTTTTTTTGAATATTTTCTTTCTGGGATTTTTCCTTTCAGCAATATTTTTTTTGTGTTGTCAAGTCTGTTTTATTAATTTTTGGGTGTTTTTTGCTTAAGTTTATTTATTTTACATATTGTACCACCCATAAGGTCAGAAAATACCTCTGTGATCATTTTTACTTTTTTTTTT